>JAOEHY010014198.1:0-66083 GCA_025447955.1 Psilopsiagon aurifrons | reverse complement strand
GGAAGTTCAGGTTAGATATAAGGAAGAAGTTCTTTACTGTGAGGGTGGTGAGGCACTGGAATGGGTTGCCCAAAGAAATTGTGAATGCTCCATCTCTGCAGTGTTCAAGGCCAGGTTGGACAGAGCCTTGGGTGGCATGGTTTAGTGTGAGGTGTTGCTGCCCATGGAGGGGGGTTGGAACTAGATGATCTTAAGGTCCTTTTCAACCTGAGCCATTCTATGATTATAGGAAATCTCTGCCTTCTAAATGAAGAAACCAGTGAAAACACAATACACAAACAGCTGATAAATCCAGTATCAGTATCTCATTAGTAAAAGAATATGCTAGGAGGTAAAGCAAGGAATAGGTCTTTGTCATCTTTGAAGATCAGAGGAAGCAGCTTGTGTGAACTGGCCAAAATCAATAGAGGAGTGTCCAAGGTATGTGTAAAAACTGTATAACATGAGTTCATGATGAGGCCTCTGTAGTATTTGCTGAAACAAGAAAGGAAGAGGGACATGCAATAATTAGAACACAAGCTGATGACACCTAGATGACAGTTTCAGTTCTAAATGGGAGGGATTAACTCTTTCATTCATACAAAAATCTTTGCATAAACCAGACATTAATAAATAGCATGTATTTGTTCCGTATAAGGTTTCAACCACTCATCAGACCACTTGTGTATTCAAACCTATTACACCAGTTAGTCATGAAGAGAAAAGGAATCCCAACAAACCAAAGACTGGGGTTTTGACGATCCCCTTCCTGAAGTATCTCATTATTCTAGGACAGGATTTGTTAATTTTCAAGACAAAAATTTTGCTCCTGAGCTCATCCATCTACAGATGTGTATCGTTAATCATTTAAAATTTGCACAAAACTGTCTTTGATCTTTTTAAAGAACTTCTGTGACGTACTAAAGGAATTATGAAGAATACTTTCTTCTCTTAAGTTGAACTGTCTGCCTTTACCTACTTCCTTGTGAGGTCATGACATCCTTCAAGCATAAATCAATTTCATTCCACACCTTACAACAACAGGATGGCTTTGAGATTTCAAGCTGGGTCAGTTTCTGCTTTTGGAACAATGTGGAAAGTGCTTTTTCTGCATATGCTTTGGCTGACATAGATCCCACCTTACTGCTGTTGTTATCCTTGCAAAGGTATCAAGTCAAAGGTAAGCAGTGAATATAAGCCTGGATATCAATAGAACATTTGAATCAATGAATGCTGTAGATTATGTCCATGGTCATATATGAATTTTCTCAGGATCACACACTTACAGTTCCTGGACAGCTCAATACCAGACATAAATGCAGCACCTCCACACGTGCGGGGACTCACAGCTCTGCCTGCAGGCTATGGGCTAGAATTCAAACCATTCCATGTCAAGCAGCAAAGTGCATACATATGTATTTACAGCATTGTCATTTCAGAATGTAAAATATATACTGTATTAACAGAAAATAACATTGTCTATCAACTTTGGTGTGGTGAAATGCTTTTATCTGGCACTTTTGATGATAAAATGTAGTAAGAGCTTAAGAAATAGGCAAAGGATCCTGCAAAATTTGTAGAGTTTAAAAACTACTTCAGGACATGTATTTTGCTTAAAGCTTATGCATGCATTGCTGAAACTGGTAGCTGAGTAACAAGGAAGTTTTCCTAACCAGGAGTCCTTTCCCTCTTAACCATTTAATTCTTGAAGAGCATATATTGCACAGAGCAGTGCTTCTGCTGCAAAAGTAGAATCAAATTATAAAATACATGATACAACTTTCAGTAAAATAATATAAGAAGTTTCATCTGACAGTAATACCTGGGGGTATCAGTGAATGAGTAAGGAAACAAAATCCTGGTTTGGTAGTCCAGTATACACAAAGACCAAGCAATGGTCTTTATGAAAATCTGGATACACAGGGAATAAGAGAGAAAACCAGTCGCAGCATGAAAGACAGTATCACAACATAAGAAGTGCCTACCCTTGATTTTCTTCCAAGCACTGTGGTCAAAGACTGATTTAAGGAAGACAATGAGATGGCTTTGTGGAAAGCCTTTTGTGTACCCCCAGGGTAAGAAAAAATGCTTATTTAAAACTTCCACAAATGGATGATTAAAGCTGCCAAATAGGAAGAGATTGGAGGCAAAACCTAACTTCTAAACAATATAAACCAGATGGGATATTTGTGAGGGACAGGTTATACAGGTGTTTAGAAGGAAAGCTTTTACATAACATAGTTGATGAAGGAAAACTGGCAGCAGGACACACAAGAAAGGATATGTGGTTGAAGCAAAAGGCTCTACAAAGACATTCTCAAAGCAGCACTTCGAATAAATACAAGCAATGAAAGCCTACATTTATCACAGCTCAAGACATCCAAGAGTTTTCATCCTTATGCATCAAGTTTACAAGCGCAACCCTTTTACTGACACACCCATTTACAACCCAGTTATCTATCCTAAAAGGAACATTAGCAAAATGATCACACATTAATCTTTAAGCTGTTATGATTTGATTTTAGGACTCAAGTCCTAAATTGAGAAAAGTCTAATGATAGTGGCCTGTGAGATTTTGATTACCTGCAAACTCCGGAAGAAAATGTCACATTAAATTACATTTTCAATGCTGTTTCACAGCTGTAAAGTTTAAACCGCACAATTCTTCCTAAGAACAGGAAGCTTGACACAAGCCTTATAAAACTGTGTGACTATAGGTGAAAATACTAATAAGCAAAACCCAGAAACAATTGCAATTTTACAAAATCTTTCAGCACGTTCTTTCAAATCACTTGCACAGGCATTCATAGGCAACAGTTCAGTCAGGGAGTCAATGCCATGACTGAAAGAGAAAATACTTCTTCTAATTGCAGAGATCATGTTTACACTTGGGTTGCCTTGTTTCATTACAGTCTTTAGCTTCCATAATCACTGATTATTTATACTTGTGTTAACCTCAGTACCTGCTGTTTCCCCCCCACTATCCTCTTTTCTTTCAATTTCCTCTTCCAAACAAATCAGAGAAATAGGCCTCCCATCTTTAGAACTATAACCATGTAAACATAGTAATAATTACCTTTGTCCTATCACTTGTTACACTCACTTGTTGTGTATTATCTTCAGTTACCCTCTTAACCTTCAGCTCATTACAAATGGCAGATGCTTGTGCTTGTATGAAGCCTCATTGATTCACATGGTTCTCTTCAGAGCTGTGGCCACTGTGAGTTACTATAGCAAAAGCAACATGATCTTCCGGGAGGCCTATAAGGGCATTTTCATGATAAAGAATAAATAAACTTTTATCAGCATTAATAATTGTTTTATAGTGCTTAAAACTGCAGACTGTGAAGATGGAAGGTCCTTTAAGAAATGCCTAAACAATACAAATGAGATGGTGGAAGCAAAATGTTCATAAGGATTCTATAGAAACCTTTAGAAAAGGGAAATATGAGGCTGAAACTGATTGATGGGGAGCACGTTTGGACTCCTGGTCTGTAAAGATGCTCCCTGGCTTTGTTTTTTTTAAGCAATATTGTGTGTTGCTGCTGTACAACTGTATTATTATAAAGCTATTTAAAAGTGAGTTTTCTCACCAGGCATCATTCCAAGCCCTCACATCTGTGACTTTTATCTTGTTGCATGTTTGCTTCTAAATTTGAAAAAGGTATTTAACTACAGGTGTTAATTCTTCCCGGGTTTAGCCCCAGGACCATTGTGAAAACAAACCTTTTTAACTTTGAGTAAAGGTGGGTATATATTAACAAAGAATATATTTAATGCAACACTAGTAAATGTCTTTTCACTGAATAAGGAATAAACCAAACCATTTCAAATAGGCGTAAAACCCCCCTCAATACAAAAACATTCCATCAAATAAACACAATCTCAAAATCACTGATGTTTGTTTGAGAATATGAGGTAAAGAAAGTTATGACACTCAAACATATTAAAACAGGTTTTAGAAGCTTTCACCTCTTAAAGAATTCTTCTTCATCAAGATGCACTAGCTTCTTCAGTTTTATCTTCACTGTCACAAGAATAATATTCTTTAATATATTTCAGATATGAAAAAACATGTTCAAGCCACTGAAGAGCAATTCCATTGTTTCCCTGGCCTAAAGTGCTGAATTTAGCCAAATCTTGAAAGAAGATTTCGTGCTGCTTAGCATTAAATTGTCTTCTTGAACAGAAAGCGTAGCTTTCTCATTTTAGTTTATTTTAAATAAAACCAAAAATTCACAGATCAGAATATAATTGTTTACCTAACGTTAGCTGTGGAGGACTGGGATCAAGAGCATATACTCCTTTATCTGCATCTTCCTTTGTGTGTGTGGCAAGTGCTCTTTTTTCTTAGTCCTGCATCTACTGCTTCCCTGACCGCTTCTTTGTTCACAGGTTTGCAAATGTTCTTGGTATACCTTGTCCTTGACTTGCAAGGATCTGTTAATGAAAGATCCTGGAGCTGATGACTGTGTATTATGCAATCCTGTAGACCAACTGCAGAAGCTGTTACTGTCTTTTGTTTGGAGGAGCGGCCCTAAAAGGAAAAAAAAACCCGTGAATGTGACTAATTATTGTTATAAATTATTAAAAAGCATATATAATATACTAAATTAAGAGAAACTCTGCTCTTAGCCAATATTTTTGCCTTGTGAAAAGCTTTTATACACGTGCATCTCCCATACTGGAAGCCTAATATACAATTACCATAATATGAATTTTAAGATTGATGTTTGACACATCCTAGTTTTGACTTATAAAAAGTCAAATGAAATATTTGATTTCTCATTTATATCAAATAAAATAGAAGCATTTTTTAATTACTGAGCTTATAATTATTATATCCAATAAACTCATTATGGACTATAAAAGTTTAGCATGCCTGAACGCATTTTTACTTCAATATAACTAACAACAATCCCAAAGGCTAACCTTGCCTTCCAGAACACTGAATATAAACAAGAACATATTATTTTTATACAGGGAACAGGCTTATCTACCTATTCCTCCATTTTTCCCCACCCTTCTGCCTTGTTTTAAAAGATGTGAAATCCTACCTTATAAAAATCATGATGCTCTGTTGATAAACTTTAGCTGGTTTTACATGAGTAGCATGGTTCTACAAACAGACATGTAAAGAACTTGAATAATATTTCTCAACAGAAATAACCCTCCTCAATAACAGAAGAGAAACCTACAATTTCACTTGTTTTCTCCTTGGCCTACCACAGGAGACAGCTTAAAATGTACTCCAGGCACAGCAATTAACTCTGGATCCATAAAGCACCAACTGTGCCCTTTTCTTGTCAGCCTCATCTCACCTCCAGTGCACTGCTCATAATGTACACAGAATGCCTTCGAAATGAAAGGCAGTAATCATGAATTCCAAACTGATCTGAGGCGAAAATATGGCTGTAGCTATAAACCTCATTGAACTGTTCTGCCAGATCAGTTTATTGTAGACAAGGAAGCCTGTGATACATAGAGCAGGGAGGATGTAAGCAACTGCTTTGGGGCTGAAGCTGTTCTGCTGTGATCTCCACATCCTCACTGGTACAGCTGGAAACCCTGTGGTGTGGGTTGGTAGTAGAGAGGGGACTGTGGTGACAGGCACCCTTCAATGCTGGCTATGGCAATCAGGAGCCAATGTCTACAGCCCTGCTCTGAACCAGTGTGCGGCTGTTCCTGGTGGCTTTAAATTTTAAGGTTAGCTACATTGCTGCCATTTTGGGTGACATCTGTTTTTGGCAACTTTGCATGAAAAAAAATAAAAATAATTCTATAGGAAGAGAACAGATGAGTGGTATCTATATGGATCAAACCAAAGATCTCTTGTCACCTAGCGTACCATCTCTGTCTGTGGCAAAAGCAGACTGCTCAGGAACACTGTAAGACACTGGGTTAGTATAGAGCTACAGCTCCTTTAGTGAATTCCCAGGCTTCAGAGCAAGGCTTCCTGAGCCAGAATCACTGCCCTTGGTTTTGATAACCACTGGTGTGTTTCCTTAAGATCAAGAACTGTGCAAAGGTCCTTTTAGCCTCTAGTAGGAGTATAGCTTCCTTTGGCTATTTTCCTGATTATTCTCACTTGATGGCTCTTTAGTTCCCCAGAGGAGGACAGGTACAGATGCTGCCTCAGGTCCAGGTGTACCATTTCTTTCATCTTTTGGATGTAAATAGTTGTCAGAGTCCTTCTCAGCTGCTGCTGACTTGAGAGATTTGTTTTCTTGTGGAACTGACATTTTCCAAGCAAAACCAGCGAGTCCTGCGAGTAATTCTTCAAGCAGCATATAAATGGAGCGATTAATCCACTGAATGCATTTCTTCTCTGTAATTAAAAGTAATTACTTGAAAGTCAAATCTGCAAATGAGGATACCTCTGTGTACTGTAGGGAAAGATGGGAAAGATGTCAAAAGTGACTAAAGTTGCTATCTTTAAAATGACATTAAATCGCCAATTCTCTTGGAGGACAGGAGTAAAAGATAAACTTGAAAGTTAGCTTGGCACCAAACATGGCAACTGTACCACAAAGGGATATTTTACAGTATAAACTTTAAAGTTTTTTTTGTAATGATTTTAAATTGGTAAATAAAGTAGAAAACTTGATTTTCTGCTGTCTAAAATTTAAATGAAAGTGTAAATTCTGTAATATTTTCAAAAACACATTTGGGTGTAGAAAAATCATTAGTATGTATCAATTTAAATACAAAGATACTGAAAAATACCCCTCTCATACCTATTTTGGCTTCATTGTTTTATGCTTGAACTTGGTCCAGCATTCTTGTGTTTTTTCAGTATTGCATTGCTGTGTTTTGGGTTTTTTAAAGGAATCCTCAACTGAATTTCTTAAAGTTACTAAAAAGCTGCTTTTAAAATGAAGTTTTCTGTCACTTCTATTTCTGTCATACCTCATTAATGTGATCCTTTGCACATGTATGCTTAATTAAGGCTTTTCATTAAAATAAGCCTTTAATCCAGAGGTGCTGGGTCTTAATTGAAACTCAGGGAAGGTTAGTGTTGCCTTTTATTTTGATTTTCACCTTTACTGTGCTTCCTACTGCTTCTAAACTGAAATGTCTGTATTCGCCTTTGCTGATACATGGTCAAGGAAGGAATTAAAATTCACCCTGCAGTCTTCTGGGGAGTAGCATGTCTCTGTAATTGCCATCTCTTATTAAGTGCCACCTTTTACCAAGAGCTGCCACTTCAAATGCAAAAGGTTGCTTTAAACACTCCAAAGACATTAACAAAAAGAACACGCTGCCTATTTTGAAGCTGACTAATAAATGACTGATGATATCTGGTTTTATCCATGTGTGTAAATTTAAAATGTTAATTGTGTGTTTAAATAGTGCTAAAATTATGGATCTGTCTAGAATGGTTGAGTTTTATAGAATTCCTTTTAAGAAGATTTAGGAAAAATGAGAATTTTAGCCACAGGTTGGTAGCACTCACCTGAGGTATCGTATGATGTAATAGGTTTTAAAGTCTTTCTGAAGGAGTTAGGACACAGATTTAACAACTTCTGGTGTTCTAGAACAAAAGGCACTAGTCAAAAAGCTGACCCATTTTGTTCTTGTAGAGCTGCAACTGAGCATGGTACTGCTAATTAGCAGAGGCAGGTGGCCGGCTGCCATCAATGGCGGAGGAGTAACTTTTCAGGAGGAGCTCATAAATAGCGTGAGTTGAATAAATTTGCTGCAGCAACAGCAATGCTAAGGCAAAGGTTTGAAATAAACTTTGTAGTATGTATAGCTGCTGTAATGAACTTCACGTGGACTGGGTACCTATGCCATGATATGGTCTGGTAATGATGAGTATTATGTTTATCGTTATACATGATAATGTATTATGCTTTTACACTCTTCCATGTTAAAGGAGTGTAATAAAAATAGTAAAGTGTTTGAAAGGACTATAGTACTTTGTGGAGGTTACTTTGAATTCATCAACATTTGAATGTTTGTTTAAAAGAATGTGATAAAAATATTCCTTGATACAGCAAGTAAAGCTTGGGTTGTAAACAGCTAGAGCAGTTAGTACTAAACGTTTTATGTGCTTATCTCTGGAAGGGTTGTTGTGCAGTGTTCCTACTGTGATGTTGGGCTGTGATGCTGTCATCAAACCAAGCTCCAGGGTACGGACAGTGACCTTTGCTTGTGTAAAGATGCAGATTTCCACCCTCAACCCCTGCTAGAAATAAGGACATTTATGCTGCTGGAAGTGTGGAAGCCAATACTTCTAAGAATCTAATGTGCTGCTGTCACAGATGATGAGAGGTGAGTCTGAATGTGCTAACAAGGAATTCCGGCTTGAAATGCTTCTCCTGGCTGAAGAAGGCAGGTTATGACAAATCTGCGCATGTGAGCCATGCCTTTGACTCAGCAAGGAACACTGTGTCACAGAGCTTTGTAGTTGCCCACTTAAAGGTTTTTTAAAGAGAACTGAGTCAGACACCCTTAATTATAAAAACACAGTATCTGCATTTTCTTGTCAGAGGTTTGAAAATGTTTTACCTTGTTTACTACTTGTTCTTATAAATAGTAATTATGTGTATTTGTTTATACGTGTGCGTACATACATATACTGTGTATTTTTCGGTGTTGTGCTGTTTGCTGTTTGTATTTTCTGCAAGTTTCTGCCAACTTTCAGGCATGCCCTTCCAACTCTAGTAGGAAAGCTGCAGAATTCTGTTTGTAAGGATAGTAGAGATGTTCTTGGGTCCCATTTAAAGCCCTTTCAAGTCCATGAAAAGGCTGTCAGTGGTATGTAGTTGAATTCTAAATCTCTTTTGTTAAGTAAATACCATTCACTTCCCAGGGAGGAAAAGCTTAATTTAAGGGGAAATTTGTATATGCACATTTTTGGAACAAGTTAGATTCCAAGCCAAAATTCATGCATAATCATTTATCTAGCATATGTCATACTGAAAAACTTTTTACCCCAATGCTACACACATTAATATGGATTTATAGACCTGATTTCTTTTTTATTTGCAAGAATGCATTGGAAATTACTTAGGTAATTTCCTAAGTAAAAAGAATAAACCCAAACCACCTGGTTTGCAATATTTATGATGTCTGAGCATTAACTGTGTATGTTTCTCAGTTGTGTGATGCTGTAGGTGTATGAATGTTTAGTTTTGGATGCATCTGTGAAGAGCTATGTATGTTCTAATTTGTAATTTCCAATTAGATGAATATTTGCTTAATGGAGACATTTTCCACTGTGTGAGAAATATGTTTAATTATGTAGAGGGTTCATACACAGTTTTACGAATGTGTAGTGCAGAACACAAACCTGGAATTCATATCATTGTCGGCATTTAATGCATTGATACTGTTTCTTCCCCTCTATTTGTCTTTGGAGAGGTCCTCATTCCTTGAGGATGAAGTAAAGCCCTGGTTCCATCACTACAGTCTTCAGAATTAGCACTGAAAACACAAGATTCTTTTCCTGGGTTGATGAAAGTGATTTCTTGTTTGCTGTGTCAAACAAAGCATGCTATTTGTCACATTGTGGTTTGTGTATCTTTTAAGAAGCTTTCAACTTTGATCTGAGTCAAGGTACACTCAGTAGCACAGATGACAGAAGCAGCAAACCAGTGATGTGCATTGTCATTCATACAAACTCTTTAAGTCAACAAATACAGAGACTAAGATGTAGAAAACCATATTGCTTTTTGAGGGGGCTTGTGCATTCTTGTGAGAAAATGCAGACCTTTGATTTTCTGGTTTCAGACAAAGGTGTGGAGTAATTTATTAGTTAAGGATTCAGTTCAGTGTCTGCAATCAAAAGGTGCCTCTTCTAGTCCAGATTCTGGACCTTGGTTATATTTTCTAGGTAAACAGTTGCATTTAAAAGATATTGTAGATGTAGGCTCAGTAGCACATAAAAGCTGCTTTCTTCCAACTGTCATCACAGAGGTTTTCAGAGCATGCTTTTAATACTTCCAGCACTGGGTTTGTGTCTCTTTCTCCCTCTCTCTGTTTTTATGTGAAATGCTATTTGAAACAGGGGTGTTTTTTTAAATGCAACTTTCACTTGCTTTTTACTTGATCTGTCTGCAGGGAAATTAACCTTTTGTGTAACAAGACAGGAGGCTAGAAATCTGTTTCACAAAATTGCAGCTTTAAGAGAGCACAAAAAAGACAATTACAACAAACAAGCAGTTGTTCTCAATGGTTGTGTGAGTCTGAAAGTTATGTCTTGCCACATGTTAAAATTCTTAGGTTTGGGGCACAATGTGATCGTTCAGTCTGGCCTTCTAAGGCTGCGCGAGGGATTTTATGCAGTTAGCAAAGTTTAGAACTGAAACCATTTGTTTCAGTCGTACCTTTCAGAAAGCCATTCAGTTTTCATCTAAAAATTTTGTAACTTGGGGGAGGTTGTTTGCTCAAGTGGTTAATCATCATGGCTGCTACTCTTTCTGATATCTCATTTGAATTTGTCTGGCATCAGCTTCTAGTCATTTGCTCTTTTTATGCCTTTCTCAGCTAGGCTGAAGAGCTCTTTATTAACTGGTATTTTCTCCTTGAAAAGATACATTAACAATGTCATCAAGTCATCCCTCAATTTTTGTTGCTAATTTGAATAAATTGGGTTTGTCAGACACACTTGAGACATTTGGCTTGGCCTGGAATATTTTCCTGTCTGTTTTCTACCCTCTGCATTACACAGATTTTCAACTTCAAAAAATTAAGATACCTGAGCAACGTAGTATTCTGTTCTTTGTTTCATCAGCATCTTATACAAAGCAAACTGTTATTCAGACTTATTACCGTATGTTTCACAATGGAACAAAAGTGTATGCAGCAAAAAAAATTCTTTACAAGAAGGAGTGTTTTTCCCTGAATTTTGCTTTTCTTATTTTGGTATTTTCAGATGAAAATGCCCTGTTCTTGCGTGCTGTTCAGATCTCTCATCTTTGCAAAATACATCTAAGAATACTAGATGCAGTAAAAAACTGCAACTATAGCACAGCAAACGTGAGAAGACACCTCTAAAAGTGTAACATTTCAATAAAATAACACATGCGAATACTCATGTAAGGAGTTTAAAGAAAACTCTGGGTAGGGCTTAATGTCTGGCATCAAGATAATATAGGTATAATCTATCGCTTGTGAAATATGGTGCTTGTGAAAAAAATCAATGCAGTACTATAATTCATTTCTGTATACCGCGGAGGAAAGAGAGATTGGGATACGGAAGTGGGAGTCTGTTCTATAAATCTCACAGGTTTTTTTTTTAGGCAAGAAAAGTGAAGAGTGTAGGGGACCATCAGAGTATTTGGGCTAAATGCTGGTTTGAATAGGCTAAGCATGATAGCAAAGAGCACAAAGCAAAGACTGTTTTCTTCTCCAATGGGATTTTAAGGAGAGTGTGAGTAGAGGTAGAGGACACGATTCAATGTCATGTCAAAATGTGATATACAACAAAATAGTTAGAAGAAACCTGAAGAATGTTTGTAGTTATAGTGATAAGGTGCTGGAAATGTATGGTGTCTCCCCAGTACACAAAGGGAGTAAACTGAAAAGACAAAAAGCTTGTGCAGATATGAAGCATTTTGGTTGTTTAGAACTTCAGTAGAGCGGATAGATTGTGAGCAGATTGAAAAATACTACCTGCCTCAGCCTTTCCTATTTACAAACAGCAAGCGTTGCCAAAAGCAGTGATGTATATACAGAGTTTGCAGCAACCCATGGGATTAAAGGGCAGTAAAAGTCAGAACACGTGGCATTCATCCAAGGAATCTGAAGGAGCTAAAGAATTGCTAAGTGAATTCCTATTAAAACTTAGGTAATTAATCAGCAAAATGCGATGCAATAGAAGAAAACTGAAGGTGGACAGCTTCATACCAAACTTTTTTTGGGGAAATGGTTTTGAGAATGATTCCAGGAATTAGAATATCAAACCTTTCTTTGCTGTCAGAAAACTTAATTGGTAAAGCTGTTGAAGATAAAAAACTGTAAAGAACCTGGATAGAACATAATTCTAAGGGAAAATAACTGTGATCATTGCAACAATGTGTCTTGCTGCTCCAGCCTTATAGTATGTATTTTAAAGGTCAATAATTTATTTGAGAAGGTTGGAATTACAAGTACATGAGGTTTATAGGCAGTAGGTGGTATCAATCATAAGGAAAGAACTCGGTAATTGAGATGACACAAATAAAGCCAGTGTGGGGAAAAGCCAGGTTCATGATAGAAAGCAAAAGATTTCATCAGAAAACTCAGTCAGGGGAATGTCCAAGGATCCTTCTAGATGCATTTAAACTGCCATAGAGACAAAACACATGCCACGTCTTATTGAGAGGCAGAGCAGCAAGCTGGTCTTACTAACTGAGACACTGTGAAGCTGCGCTACGTGTTTCCCTTTCTGCACTATGCCAGACGTGGAGGCAGAGCAGCCTGGGACAGCACTGTTGCAGAGCTTTTCGTGCTGCGCCCCATTGTGAATCTGTATTTGGAGGAGAGGCTGGAAGTGGTGACTAACAACATCCCAATTTGCTGATGAAACAAAATAAAGCTTTTTATCACTACATTTCTAGGATAAAAACCCAACCTCAAACACAGGAAGGGTCAAGGGGGAAAATAGAAATGATTAGAGGCATGTGGAGAGCTTCTTTACAAGTAAATTAACAAGAATGGTCCAGATTTGCAGCTGATGAAAATTGGCACAGTTCCATTAGGATCAATGGCGCTGTGCCAATTTACACCAGCAAAGAGTCTACCCCAATGTCTTTTTAATATGAAACACCACGGCAATTATAGCAGAGACCTGCAGTAAAAGACCAACATAATTACAAAAGCAAGGCTGCGAAGGTTAGGAAGTGCCAGTATTCATACTATGTCATTCGTTAGAGATGCATTCTTTTCTGAGTGTTGGTTAGAATCAGTTTTTATAGTGGACGCAAAGTTGCTTCTTGGTTTATTTATCTTTTTCCCCTGCAGAATGCAGATTTCTCCTGTCTTATCACAGGGTGCTCCAGTCTAGCCCTTTCTCCAACCTTCTCCTAGCTCTTATTCTATATCCTGTTGGCATCAGGGAGGTTGTTTTTAACTATTCTGCCTGGTGAACCACTCAGGGTAAAGGGGAGCAGTGAGAGCATAGGAGGCAGCTCCAATGCCCATGCTGCTGTCAAGATGTGCCTGCTACTCTGCCATCATGCCCAAATTAGCTTTGAGGTGGGGAACTCTCCCCCTGGCTCAGTCTCTGCAACAGACAGCTTACTGGGAGCCGTAAAACCTTTCTGGAAAACTGAGTTAATGCTGAGGTGCTCGGCCCACATTGAGCTTAAAGTGGATCTTGGCTGCGCTGTTAAACTGCCTGGGTTGTGTCTCCTAGGTGCGTATCCACAGATCTTAGGCTGTTGTGTAAGAGTAAAAGCTGTAGCTTTTCTGATCTCAGCCACTTTGCTTCTTGCACTGGATTCTCTGGTTGCAGAAAAAGTCCTGTGTATACTTTTAGGACAAAAACAGAGAATGGCCACCTGCTGGGGTTAAGGTATGGTCTATATGGTTTTATTTTCAGAGCTCTGGGAGGATGGAACATGTCAACAGTAGATAGAGGCTTTTAAATCTGCCAACTCTGACAAGACTCCCTAGAGCATATGTAGGACTTGCCCAAATTTTACCCCTTTTCTGCAACTGCCACACCAACAATATGCGTTAAAGGCACAAGGTTCTGAATGTAGACAAAACAGGTTTTTCCACTCATGTAGAAGGCTTTTACAGAAACTTGCCATAAGATTTTCTTCCTGAGTCAGAAACTGGCATGGAGAACAACTGGAGTTTGGCAAGGATGTAAGCAACTGAAAAGATGTAATAAAGTAGTGTTAAACCACTTAAACACAGTTACCAGCTAAATAATTAGCATAGTGAAGATGTGCTTGATGCAGCCAACTGCTCTTCCTGATACTAGCTGAAATGAAAGGTGAATTAAAGAGAAAGAAACACAAAGTTAATGAGTGTTAATGAGATAAAAGAAAATGTGCATACAAATATATCCATGTGGGGGAGAGAGAGAGGAATCCACATTGCTTCTGTAGTGCAAGTTATTGCATAGAGTATTAACTCCTCCTATAATTCATTATTCCCTGTAAGTTTTCAATTTGTTTACCAGTCACCACTGCTTTACAATATCTTGTCACACTCTTTCTTACTCATCTTCCCATTTGCATTTGCTTCTGCCTCCTCACATTATTGCTATCATTAATTTTTTGGTTTGGCCTGAGTGCAAAGTTGTTCAAGGAGTGGATGTGCTCATCTCAGAAAGGAGAGGAGTAGGGGGATACCTTAGGCCCTGGCCATGCATTTGCTTGGCATGGTTTATGGTTGTCATCACTTTGTGTACATACCCAGACTGACCGGATACAAGCCATTTTGGGGGGGCAGGTGTTACTGAAGAACTCTTTGAGATGAGAACATTAGTATCCAAAATAATTTGTTTCTAGTAATAGTAATTATGACTGCTATACAAGTTCAGATAAAGCCAAGATTTTTCTCCTAGCACTGTATTGCGCAATAACAGATCTTTTGAAGGGATTGTTTCTTCTTCTAAAAGGAATTCACTTAATAATTCTGAGACCTGTCACTGGGCTATTGGTATGCTCTGATGCCCTAGTATTTCCAATCTTAAATTAATTTTCCCCCCTATTAATTTTTAATAGAATTTTAAAATTTCTATTTTTAATACCTATTTAAAAGTCTGTTTAATTTCTTATTAAAAGTGAGTTAAGATGCATCTTTACCCTCCCTTTAAAATTTCCTAATGACCCTGATATTTCTAATTAGTTTATCTCAAAGCTGGAAGAGCCTACAAAAGATTTCTTATATAGGAGACAAATACTGCTGCTAATAATGTGGTAGTTATTTTGTCTATGTGAGGCTTATGTGTCTGAAAGAAAATAAATATTTATTCCAAATATATCTATTAATCTAACAAACATTATGAAGTCTCCTTACATACATCATCTCTCCTAAGTAGAGCTTCGTATTCTTTTTGTTTTTCTAAAGGTTACACTTCAGATTTGGAAGAATGAATAAAATCAGACATTCTGGGGGGAAGAAAAAAAATGCTAACATTTATGGTAGACCATACAATTAAAAAAGTAAATCACAATTTAGGTTTGGCCTTTATGCTGTCAATACTGGTGGAAAGGTAGCTGAGTAGCTCTTGTTGAATCAGATTTTCTCTAATGTTTAAGCCACCAATAAAATCCCTGGTTAAGCCCTTCATAGGAAACTTAAGAATTGACTGATGGGAGTCACATGGTTAAACCAGTGCTTGTTATTCATAATTTATTCAATGGTTGATGGAAAAAAATTGTCCAATTATTTGACAAATACTGCTTGGCAAGATGATTTACAGAGAATAATGCAAGTATTTGTTGAAGAATTTAAAGTGACAAAAAATGCCAAAATTACGGCCTTTATTCTCAATGCAGTGATTAGAGCTGATTGAATGATATTCAGACAGTTTGACTAATTTTGAATAGTCCTTACACAGGCAATATTCCCATTGACTTCAGCTGGAATTTTGCCAGAGTAAGGACTACAGGATTGGGCCTTTGAGTGTAAATGTCTTGAAAGGGACCCTTTATAAATCAGCAGCTTAAATTCTGAACTGCAATGAAGACCCATTTTCACTTTTCTCTGTTACTTTGCCTGTTCTGTGCAATCGCTCTGTATGAATGTTAATCCCATTCCCTCTTTATCAGTAGAGGGTGCTATGGGAGTTTTGTGCTCTCCAGTAGCCTTTTGTTTATGCACAGTTCAATCTAATTTAAGTTGAACTGACCATTTCAATGGGAGTCAAGTGTGTATTTAAATGGTGTGTGGGAGAGACATAGTTTAATGGCAAACCATTTCCTTAATTGATTCAAGTTAAAGAAGGGAGACATTTTAAAGTGGATAGTTTCAGATTCCTGGCCTCTACCCCCATACCCTCCTAAATGGGTCACTGAATGGGGTGTTATACCGTTATGTGAGAAATGATAGCATTTTCACCTATTTTTGAAAGGCAGGTTCAGTATTCCAAATTGCTAGAAATGTGTAATGAGCTAAAATTTTTGAGTATGAAGTTCAGTGACTTTTTAAAGTTCTCAATTTTTTTAAATATCAGTAGGACTTAAATACAAAAAAAAGTGTTTACAAATCCCTGACATAGAAATACTCAAAAGTGGAAAAATGGTTCTCAGTAAGCCAGTATATCAAATACTTTGTTACAATAGTGTTAAAGTTGTAAAGTCAAGTGTAGAGAAAACAGAAAATACATAGTCAATCTTAATTCTGGTAATTTTTCTGATTGTTCATCCACATCCTGAAAGGGATATTAAATTACATGACTGCACAGCTACTTTTTTCTATGAGATGTCTGTGCCTTTTAACATGTACAATAGGCACCACTGAATAGCAGCTTTATGAAATGTTTCTTTTTATCTGAATTGCTCAGTGTATGCCACTGAGTTATTTGCTGCGCACCATTCTGTCTAGCATTGAATGCATGATTATCGACTTCCTCAAGTACCTCTCTATCATGCTACCATAAGAGGTAGTTTATTAATCCTGTGATTAATCACTGTTTAATGTACTTTTGCTATTTAACACAGAGACGAAAAAAAGGTGAAATGCAAGGCAGAAGGGATCACTAATTTTATCAATCCAACCTGAGAAGCATTAAGCCTGATACATTTCAGAATACTTTGCACTTCTTGTAGAGAAAGCAGACGTGTAGCTGACTACTGCAGTTCTGAATTCTCATCCCTTCCATAAATCAGATTCTGTGACCTCAAAAAATCTGTATTTTCAGAAAATTAGGGCCAGGCAGTTGGACTTCAGCAGTGAGAAGTTCAGGGTGATCTTTTTCTGCCATCATCAGAGGCTGTGGTCAAAACTGAGCAGACTCCAATACTTGAAGATGTCATTTTTTTTCCCCTTTAGACCACATTTATTTCTTTCCTCATGCACTCAAATAGTCTTTTAACTACTTCTGTAAACGAGAGAGGATCTTAGAGATGGCGCTCTCATTTCCTACTATGGGTTCCTAGAATATTGGCTTCATGGTACAGTTAATGAAATGGCTTCGGTGGATGAACATCTAATAGTTAAAAAATACCCAGCTGCTAAGTTAAGAGGAATTCCAGATTGTTGGGTCAGTTTTGGTGTGTTTTTTCTTCAGCTTCAGTATGTATAATGTCATCCCATGGAGGGAAATAAAACTTCAAAATTGTTGGAAAGCTGTACCTAGACCTGGGTCACGGGCAAGACCAAGAACCTTGGATGCACTGGACAATCTGCAGCCATTTGCTGTTCTTTGTTATGTGGCCCAGCTTCTGCTGTGTACTTTGTAGTTGAGCTACTTTATCCAATCATTCAAAACTTTTCTGCCTGATCTTCATTCCACTGTGGTAATTTGCAATATTCCTTTCTAATCGTGACTGAGGAGAGGAAGGACAACAGACGGAGGCAATAAAAAGCACAGGAGGGAGAAAATTTACTGCTTTCATTCCTAGGCAGTGGGCTTAGTGGCTACTCACAGGCTGAAAGGCTAGTGAAGCTCTGCAAGGGAATGGACCTGCAATTCAGAAGGACGTGGCATGCACGCTTCAGCTGGCCCAATGGGTTTAATGGGTGGAGTTTGCTTATTATCTGCTACGGAGTCAGAATTTCCACTCTGTCTGTGTGGGCAGATCTATAGAAGCTCATAACTTGGCTGAATCTGTGGACATTTTCACAATAAAAACAGAATATTGATGCTATGGCAACTTCTGTGCCATGTTTCCAAAGCTTTGTTTGAGTCATGGAGGGAGCTGAAGCATCTCCACCAAACAGCTGTAAAAGATGTTTTCATTAAGGGGGGGAGGAAGGAGAGGGGGGAGAGAGAACTGGAAGAGTGGGAAAAACAATGTGTTCATCCTCTCATCTATGAGAAAGAGCAAAATTGGCTTATGTCAACCTTTCTGAAGAACTTCATCCTTAGAGCTATTTTCAACACTTTCTGCCCAAACTGTCACAGTTTGAGGAAGCTGTGAACTCCTGGAAAGATGGTCTTTTAATGGGAAGTCTGAGGCAGCTTTGTTTAAGAACTCTGTCCTCTTTAGGCAGTGCATTCTCTGCTGTAAACCATGATCTTGCTGTCAGAATGTTTTGTTCATTACTTCGGAAATGCCTTCTTAACACCTTAGAAATACGCATATGTTGTTTGACTCTGGTCCTTGTTAGTTCTGCTTCACATGCAAATTTGGTTTCCTTTGGCATCATCAAAAGCCTTTTTATGGTTGAGGATTTTTAAATGGCAGCTTGAAATCCAAAGGTGTCTTCTATATTGTTTGAGGCTACTGCTTAGAACAGGTGTGAGATGATGAGCTCCCAAAAAATGCTTGTAATAATATAGAAAATTGGCTTTCTAAACCGAGGACTCTCCATCTTTTTTTTGATGCTAATCAGTATGGTTCACTTCCAAATGTGTGTAACTGGGAATTTTGCTTATTGCTTACTTCCACAGTTGTATTCTCAATGCTTCCAATAATAGAATTTTCTTGTAGATCAAGTTAATGTCATTCTTGCTTACTGGTGTCTAGAAGGTAGTTTTCATTTCCAGCTTCTGAGGAGTAAGGGTATTATTGTTAAGATACTATTATTTTGACATGGCTTTTAAGTACAGAAATGAAGAATGTCTATATTTAGGTTGGTATTTCCTCCTGCTAGAAGAAAAGTTTTGGCTTGTTTTTTATTTGCTTATATTCATTGAATTGGAAGAGGCTTTTGAGGGGTGATCTGTACTAGAATGGAACACTAGAAGTGAAAGAATTGCACCTTACAAGATGTCCTAGCAAATCTCTTGCTTTTACTCAGTTAGATCATTTATCCTGTATGGTAACAAGCAATCAGTGATGAAGTCCATCATCATCTAAGTAGAAAATAAAGCAGTTCAAATCATGTCTGTATCCATACTTCAGTTGTGAGAAGAGAGAGTTGCCTGATTTAATTGTGCTAAAACTCTTCTTAGGGTCTGACCTGCTCTTCTAGTTGCTTAAAACTGGCTTGTCCTGTATGATGAATGCATTGTCACTTGGGAACTTATCTGAAAAAATGCTTGAGCACAAGCTCAATTTCCAGCATGTGAGTTAGCCAGTTCATTTAATATATACTTAAATATAGGTTGGATAAATATAGGTTGGATAGTATATACTTAAATGTAGGCTGAATTCACTTCCAGGGACCCACACTGGAGCAGTCTGCTCCTGAAGGTCTGCACCCATGGAAAGGACCCACGCTGGGGCAGTTCATGAACTGTAGCCCATGGGGAGGACCCAAGCTGGAGAAGTTCCTGGAGAACTGTCTCCCATGGGAGGGACCCCAGGCTGGAGTAGCGGAAGAGTGTGAGGAGTCCCTCCTGAGGAGAAAGGAGCAGCAGAGACCATGTGTGATGAACTGACCACAACCCCCATTACATGTCCCCCTGCACTGCCAAGGGGAATAGAGGTCGAGAATTTGGGAGTGAAGTTGAGCCCAGGAGAAAAGGAGGGCTGGGGGGGAAGCTGTTTTAAGGTGTCGTGGTTTCTTTCTCATTACCCTACTCTGATTTGATTGGTAATAAATTAATTTCTCCAAGTTGAGCCTGTTTTGCCCATGATGGTAATTGCTGAGTGATCTTTCCCCATCCTTATCTAGACTCAAGAGCCTGTCATTATATTTTCTCTTCCCTGTCCATTTGAGGAGGAGAGTGATAGAGCAGCTTTGGTATGTACCTGGTGTCCAGCCAGGGTCAGTCCACAATAGCATCTTTAGAGAAGACCCAAATGAAGGTTGCAGGCATTCCGAATAATTTTATTATTCAAATATAGCGTATGCTTTTCTGTTTCCAAAGTGCCTGAATGAAACCTTAGCTTCTCAAACCATTGTTAGTTAGTAAATTTAAGAGGAATTGTTATTTATATCTACATATTTTTGGTTATGTGATAACTTTTTGTTGATAAGGCTCATGATTTTTTATTTTTACAAATAAAGAACCAGTTTCTGCACCAGTGAAAGCAATGATATCTTGCAATTTGTTTTTGTATACCAAGACCATTTTTCTTATACCCATTGAGAAGGTTAGAATCTCAGAAGACCGAGATTTTTCATTGCATGTGAATATTAGGATGTGTATGTGTTTTTACTTCTGCTATAATAAGAGTTGCTGAGCACTGAAACTTAAGTAGTCAGGAGAGAATAAATGGATCAGACTGTATTCGCTTATCAGGAGGAGCTTTCTTACAATGTTCTGTAACATAGAAAATTTTTTGTTTATTAATATTTACTGTTGTAGAAGTCTCTTTAGCCTACATTTCTGCAGGTTGCAATAAGGAAGCCAATGATTTTCCCATATGCCTTCCTAGTTTGTTCAGGTCACTTGTAAAATTATTGGTATCAAACTTATCCATCCTGCATTTTCATTATTGCTAACTCTTCTGTCACGTTGTGTGTTCTTATTTTATGTTATATCCAATGTGTGGAGAAACTGACTTGCGAATCACTTTCTCTTGCCCTCCACTTTTGCATTCACAAGGGTCTTCTTTCTTTGATATCCTCCCAGTTCAATAAAGAGCATCTTCCCAGTGCTGGGGATGTTTAATTTTTAGATTAGTGTATCAAAAAGGTATTCTTAAATCTCAGGCAAATTATGTTCAAATCTGTTTAATATTGATGTTTATCAACACTGGGTATAGTAATCTGTTTTTCCCATTCTGTGTTTCAATTATTTCTGGTTGCATCCTGCTGATTTTGTTGGGTTTCTGTTTTTCAGCCCACTGCTAAAGAAGATCTCCTACTTTCAAGGATTTTAATCCTTTTTATAGTATATTGTTGTGTTGAAAGCATTTGAACATTCTTTCCAAGGATAAGAAAATGAGGCACTACAGAAGGAAAAACTTAGGTGGATGAAGGAACTGGAAAAAAGAAAGAAAAGAGAAAGTCTAGTTATTGCTCTACCACACAGATACAATTTACCATTAGAAGCTGGGGGTCCTTGTGGAAGGAATTTACTTCTTCCTTTGTTACATTATAAGTGCAATGTAACATCCTTTTGTTAGGCCATGTACAATTTCTGAAGTATACCTGTAAAGTATTAGGTGTCAGTGCATTTGGATTTTGGCTTGGACATTGAAGTGACCTAAAATACTTTGCTCATGGTGATCCAAAACCTGCAGAGGGGCAGATCTTTCCAGTCTGAGTCACTTAGGTAACATAGCGAAAGCAAAATGCCTGGATGTTCAGAGGCAGAGCACTTTACAGAGTGAATTGTCAAAAGTGGGTGCTCACCTTCTTATAAATCTTTATGAATAAACACTTCTCAAATAAAACAAAGCATACTGGAAAAACAACTTGGAAAAACAAGTGGGAAAAGAATGTGTATAGTTTTCCTTTGCACACTTTAGTGTGTTCATTACTTATCTTGCCAGCTTCCATCAGGAGGAACCAGGCAAAAGAGGACTCCTTGAACATCTATGTTAGATATATGCTAGTATGATTGTTCCTTATTTTGCAATAAAGCCTTATAAGGGACTGGGACTTAGCATTCCAAATCCAACAGGCTCTTGTTTCTTTGATGCTAAAGTCAGACTGATTGGGAGCTACCAAAATATGCCTCCATTCAATAAACAGTGTAGGAAATGCTAGTTTTTCCTGCTTATAGAAGCTTAGACTTAGCCTAAGGCCACCTGAGGTCATTATGTATGGCATTATTTCCCACTGCCTTTATCCTGGGAATTCCAGGAAGTCATTTATCTCACAATACAATAGCCTTTGGTCAACAGCTTGTACCCTTTGTACAAAAAGTACATAATGGCCAGTACTAACAATATTGTCCTGGGGGTATAGGTTGCAAATTCCTCACAGGAATTCTGGCAAATACTTGGATATTTAGCATGAGTATCTGAGCAAACGTTGTTGAGGGTAGCTTGTATATGACTTTGTGCATGACAGTGACAGTGATGTAGATACTGTGCCAATGCATGTAAAATTTGAATAAACGTTTGCCAGCATAAACTCCACTCATTTGATTAGGGACCATATTTCTCTAACATGGAAAAGCATGGTTGAGAAAATTGTCTACAATACACTAGCAATTCCATTGCTATTCTTGAATGCTAATCAAGGACAGCTGACACTTTGTCATTGTGAATAGTATTTTATAATGCTGATATTATCAGGTTGACTCTCAATTCCTCATCTTTCACCTTTGACCTTATCCTACTGTTGACTGAATAAATACATACCCTTCCTTTGCAAGCATTTTTAGAAGAGTCAACATTTTCTTATATTTCAGCTTTTCTGTCTATAGTTACTCACTATCAGTCTTTAGAGTTTTTCAGTGTCACGTTTGCATCATACGTGTAAATGAAAGAACATAGCTGCGATATGAAGTTCAGAAACAGAGTGTTTTGATTATCACTGTTCCTTGTTCTACCACATTAAAAAACCCCACCAAAAAAATTCAGCTTCTGTTTCCTTTTTTATTTAGTGCTTGGAGAACTCTTTAGAATTGCTTTCCTAGAGACTGATTGTTCAGTCTAGGATTGTGCAGAACTGTTGTTCAGTCCAAGCTGAATGTGTAATACTGGCACAGGTAGGGTTAAAAAATGCCATGTATTATGCTGTACTAGCCCTTCCTCTTCCTCCAGGACTGTGTATTAAAGCCAGCACACCTGGAGAGACATGTTATGGATCTGGACATGGAGAACATGATTCACACACCCTAATCTCTGCTTATTTGATATTTTCTGTTGTGTGAGAGTCCTTGAAAGCCTAAAGGCAACAAGCAGCAGCAATTAGGATTCCGATGGAGACTGGGGTGCAAGAAGCTGGACCATGAGATATTAGGAGCTTAAATATGACCACCAGCATGTTTCCTAGAGATATTGATGTGAATAATTGGAAGGGAAATGAACTGTTTTTGTTAATGGCTTAGAGATGTAAAATACTTGAATACTAAGATAGTAATAGTATCTTGCAGTGCCTTGTGACTTACTTTAGGTTGGAATGGCCAGCTTAGAAGTGACAAGGCCTGTATTTCTTCAGACTTGGCGATCTCAGAGGTGTGCCTTATTAGCACAGTCTATTCTTTTTCAGGTCTTTGCTGCTATGTTCTTTTGTATCTGCCATCATGAAAGTCTTAAATGAATCAAATTCATTGGAAGCCACTGATGTAAAATCACACAGCAAATTTTCTTGAGTATTAAGCTGTAAGACTCCAAGAATGGGACGCTTTATTACATTTTCATTGGGCAGTGGGAAAATTTTTGCCATGCAAATGAGCTGAAGAGCAGTGTTTCTAGGTAGTAACATTCTTAAATAAATGCAGAAATATTTTTTGTCTTTGCAATCTGTCCAGTACCTTCAGATGGATTTGGCTTTGGGAATGAGTAGCATCCCATATCCAATCCCTAAAGAATGACGTGATGTTATATAATGTTATACTTTGTTGGCAGCCCTAAAACTACTCTTTTGTGAATAAATTTCCCAGACTATATTCCCACAAGAAGTATTTTTTAATATGGATCTTTCTGCCCCTTTTTCCTTCTGTTCAAAGAAAATGTCAGCTCTCTTTACAATTGGCCTGGAAGCATTTATAAGAGGTTAAGTGATACTACAAATATTCCTCAACTGAGTTTAGATGCATTCCATGCATTTTTACACCAGCATCAAAGAAAACATCTTTCCAAAGATAAGCAGCTTCTTCTCATATTTCAAAAAATCATCACATATTTTCATCAAGCTTTCAGGAATGAAAGCTACTGGACTGCAGTGTTGTCATAATAAAAAAGAAAGGTGCACACAGAGGTACTATGATCCAAAGGTGACAAGTGCTGAACAAATAGCGCGTGAAGACATCTTCCTAGCTGACAGCATCTGTCCCCATCAGTTATTGCTCTTGTACTGGTTCAGATATGTTTGATCAACTTTCAAATGATTATCCTGGCAGGAGCAGGTGAAAGTAGTCATGATACTTTGGTTCAGAGTAAAGTAAAAGGCAGTCTGAAGGAGTCTTTCATGAGCAGTTGATACTCAGTTGACAGCGAGATTCATATGAGGAAGTTGGGTTGAAAACAGTTTTCCACTTCCCTCCTTTATAAGAGAGGTTCGGTCAGGTTAGTATGAGCATAGCAAATTTCTACTTACTGAATTATGTATTAACACATTTGGTATCAGATTTACCAATGCAAGATAAGAGCAGAGAAGGAAGGCCTTCTGTTCGTTTAGTACTATTTATTTCCACCCAGTATTTTCGACTAAATGATGTGGTTATACTTTCACTTGGGTTATTTTTTAAAAGCCACTTTGAAACGCACCTATTCCTGTCACAAAACCAATGCACTTGTCTGCGTGCAATTTTAAAGCACTCTGGTTTCAGGGAGCTAAAACTGAAACTCAAACTAAACTTTCCCTAGCAGAAGTTGATTGTATTGGTAGCAATAACAATTTTTTTTTTCCTCTATAAATCATTTGGCAGATTGATTCCAGTTTCTGTGAATGTTTCTTTTATATGAGTATTCACCTAATCATGCATGGCTATTTCCCAGATGTATCTTTGGTTTTCGCTGTGTGCTCTGGGGTTGGTTACCTACTACATATGATAACAGTTTTGCTATCTGAATAGATTTCATAGAGCTGTTGATCCCAAGGAGTTTACATTGAATATGACACTTGAAACATTCTCCATTCATGCAAATGGAAATGAGTTCAGGTGAATATGCTTGTACGGAGAATAAAGAGATTGGTAACCTGGTTAGTCTAAATAGTTTTGAAATATGAAAATATGAGTCTTTTTTCAGTATTTAACCAGCTCTACTGCTAAATAATTTAATATCTAATTGTATTGAAGAGCAAGATTTAAATTCTTGCTAGCACAGAACTAGAGAAGGTCATGCCAGTAACTCCAGTGGAGTTGTGGCTTCACTGTTTCATTTTAAACACCTTGGAATCTGTTTTTATTTTTTATTTTTAGATTTTCCTCTTTTTTTTTTTTTCCTTTTTCATTCAAAGCCACTTTAAACTAACAAAAAGTATAAAGGCTCTGTAACACAAATGCGAATCAGGACAGAGGTGTATTTTTATATCTCTAATATCTGTGCCTCTTTTCAGCATTCATTTGAACTCTGCCTCATGTTATAATTTCATGCAGCTTCCATTTCTTGCACCTGACATCTTAGCATTTGTGTCTTTTAATCTGTGTCTATTTCTTCATCATCTCTAGTAGTTCACAGTATTACTTGACTCTAAACTTCAAGTGACGTGAGCAATCAGATGGTTGGGTTTAGCTGGCTTCTAATGTTAGCAGCTGACAGTTGTTATCACATATGCATTTGAGCAAAAAATGCCTTTTTTATTGTTCATTTTACATTTTTATTTTGAATTTTATAAACTATTCTTATTTTTTTTTGCTATTAAACCTATTAAATTTTCTCTTCTCTGCTGTAAGGAAATGTGTTTTTTAAAAGTAAATAGATGGTTATGCAGTTTTTAGTGACTTATTTTTGCTCTTCCTCCTCCTGGTTTCCTCAGTGAGACAAACTCTTCAGTTGTTCTTTATCTTCTCTGAACCACGAGTTGTTAAGAGTGAGGTAAGATTGAACCATGTCGTGCGTCATGAGAGGTGAATGTTTGGCGGTGAAGTCGAGCTGTGAAATAGAATAAAAAGGGTACAGATGGCAATCAAAACCATAACTCGATTTTTTTTCAATTGTGCCACGTTTACGCAGTTACACCAAAATTGGATTAACTCCTCACCTGAATATGAGCTCATGAGATATTTAAATAAAATTCTGCATAGCTAGATTCTACAGGACCTCTTCTGCTTCTCTACACTAAACTCAGGAACTCATATGAATGATTTATGTTTTTTGCAATACCTTCTCAGATTTTCCCGCGTTTGAACAAGACCTACCGTGAATCAATGATTAATTGCTAACAAAATTGTAGGAGGTTTCCATAACTTATCCTGGATGCCTTGGCAGAATGTTCTTCAGTAAGTAAAGTTCTCTTCTGGTATCAGTAAATGGTTATAGTGAGCACAAAGAGGTAAAATGTGCTCCTATAGGCAACACCCTCAACAAAGTATTCCTTTAGAGGCAAAACACTCAGGAGCTGAAAGGCCTTGGCACCTTGGTGGTTATTGTTTTGGTACTCTACACTCAGGTTAGCAGTGAATGTCTGATTGAGAGCCCCGATATCTTCAAAGTTTATTATCTTTAGCATCCATTTTTATGGTCTTTGTTCACTGCACTTGCAAATAGCCCTCTTGTGTCTTGATGAACTCCTTTAGTAAAAAGAAGTGTATGAGGAAAGCCTCAAGTAATTTAGTTTTTGTTTGCTGGAATAATAAACTGCATTGTTGACTTTTCATTGTTTTTCAGTGAGGAAACTTCATTCTAAGGTATTTTACATTGCTTGGTTGTAGTATGATGCTTAGGTCAGCTGTTGTAAGTTAATCACACAGCATTAGCCTTGTTAGGGATGTCTGGTTCTTAAAGCATTAGGTATGAATAAATGAAAAATCTTTCCACTAATTCTTATCAGTATTCTCTTGTTTCTGATCTAGTTTGTGACTTCTCTGGCAATGGCCTTGCGAGCAATAGGAAGCTTCTTAAAATTAGGAATAATTTGTGAGACATATTTTATGAGGGTATTTAGAATATGAAATGGATTTTGACTGTGTTTTGAAGGTGCACACACAAGGTGGAAACTTAGAAATTGTGACCTACTACCCCACTAAATGCCTAATTCTCTATTACAGGTCACAAGGTTTGAAAGTCTTTATTTTTTTTTCAGTGGCACATTTGAGAGCAACTTTGAGTCTTTGATCCATAAAATGTCCATATTCACTCTCAGTGGTAAATGAAGAAATAATATAAAGCTTAAATGTAACCAAAATAGATCAATAAAACTCTCACTCATTGTAACAGTTGAAGAAGTGGGGATCTTTTCAGAAAAGTGCATTTTTCATTCTCATCAGGTCAACCTGAATGGTCATTTGTTGTTTCAGATGCAACTGAAGTAGCACACAGCAAAAGCCAGCACAGATTTGGGGCAACTTGGCTGTAAAAGAAAGGAAAAGAGGCCTTATGCCTTTCTCTTATAGGAAGACAGTCTTGCCCAGTTTCAGTTGTCTTCAAGTAATGGTGAAATGTTACAGGGACAGCACAGACACTGACGATTCTTGCACTAGAAAATTTGTAGTAAAATGCTATTTTCTTTCACCTGCATTTTGTTCTATGGCATATCCTTCTGCCTGCACACTTGAAGTAATCATTATTAGTGAAAAAACAATAAAACATACTACTTGTGTTCAGGTTGTCCCATTTCTCAGCATGACATCCAACACTTCAGTGCCACCGCGAGAGTTCATGTTTGGAAAATGCCTGTCTGCTCCTATGCCTTTGGAATGGTTACATACTGTAGAATTTTTGAAGTTTAACCCAATTTTTTTCTTTATTTTACCATGTCTATTTTCCTTCTCTGAGATTGACTCCAAGGAAATTTTTTTTGCCTTTCCCTGGGAAAGGAGGTCATCCAAGTCTTTTCTTACAGTTTATATACATGAAAATGCGAAGAGATATCAGGCAGAAAATTTAAATGCCACACCACTTGCTTAGTCTAAAATTGTAAGTCCCTACAAAATAAGGTTAATTAAAGTCCCTGTCTTCCCTAACCAACTATTCGTACTCTGTCTTACTCCAAAGATGTCAGGTACTTGGGGGATTAGTGACCGCCTGCACTGTCAGATGTCTGGCATCAGGTAACCAAGCAAGATGTCCAAACTTACATGATTCATTGGAGCTGTTTATATTTTTCCAGCTGGAGCAGGCATTCCTCAGCTCTGGGAAAGCAGGGAGGGAAGTAGATGAAACCTCCAAATCCCGTTTACTTTCTCCTTTCCCACAGGAGAGAATCACTTTGTTGAGAGACAAGGTGGTTAAAAGTTAATTGCAATTTAATTACCTCCCTTGTATACCTTAGCAGTTGACAGAAAGGACAACCTCTCAGTTACTATCTTCATGCTTTCAAAATCAGCCCAGTGAGGCTTTCAAAAGAGGCCTGTAAAATGCACTTTTTACACATACAGTCAAGTGTGTCCCCCAGTCTTTGTCATTCAAATGCCATGTAGCAGCATGGGTTGTTTTTGGAGAAAGATGTTGCCTGTGATTAAAATTGGAGGAATTCTGAGACCAAGCTAGATAATTTCATCAACCAATTGTTAATGAAAATATTGCTAGTTTTTTTAATTAATTCTGTGGTGCTGACATGTAGGATGAGGTCTTTCCTTCAGGTCCTATACAAGCATGAAATAAATGGAAAAGCCTCCCTCCAAAAGAACTTAAAATCTTAAATATTCTCTGAACAGGCAAATTTTCAGTAAACCTCTGAAAATCTAACCTATTGTATAGCCATGGTCTGTTTTAAAAATAGAACAGTTATCAGGCTGGTAAAAACTGCGTTTTAGCAGGCCATTATTGTGCCATTAACTTGAAACTATGGTTACTGTAATATGGTTTTTATTATTGCAATTAAAGATTGGCTTGATTTTAGAGGATTAGGTCTAATTGGGTTGGCAGAAGCCTTTACAGTGAAGCTCAAATATTTATCTGAATTCAAAAGCATGTGTGTTAGTTCAAGATTGTAATTTACTCAGTATAAGGTGAAAATATGTGTAGCAAAGTAAATGTTAGAAGTAGCATTTTCTGGGGGAGATTGATGTGTAGTAGATACAGCAGAAGGCTGAGTTTCAGGAATCCAGCGCTACTTTTTTTTTTTGTTGTTGTTTTCATTGTAAAATGTTTCAAATTCTTGCGTGAAAAGGCCCGTGTAAATGCTTAGTATTGGCTTGTTCCCATTTCTTCCACTAGCTCCTTGTTTAACTAGGGACTAATAATCACTTAGCTTTTGTATGGCTGAGTTTACTCAAGAACGTATTCAGTATGAATATTTTGTCAGAGGTGTCTTGAAATTCCATTTCTTTTTGAATCTGAAGATAAAAGGCTTTATTTTAATAGCTAATTCCTAAGGCAACACTGGCATACTAAGTAAAACAGTGCACAATTTAATTTAGTGTCTTCTAGTAAAAATACCAAGCCTGAGTGTATTTTACAGATGTCCTTTTTCTCGTTCCTATTTAAAGAAGGAGAAAGATGTACACTACTAGAATTTTTAAAATACAAGGAGTGCTGATGGTAACATGGTGCATCTGCAAGCAATGCTCTGCAAAGCTCTGAAGCCTGTGGACTACTCTCTGTAAACTTCAAAACATAAAATTTAACCTCAGACATCCCACAAGATAGTTTGGCACTACCTGGACAAAGTTCCCAGGAAAGTGGAATAACTCTTAGTAGTGCATTTTGCAGGTGGGGAAATTGAAATGCAGAGGAAAGGTAAAGCTCCAAAGCAATGAGATACTAAACCACTTCTTTATTATGAATGATTGTTTTTTAAATTAAAATTAAACATATGCTCACATGTTATGCTGCTCTGCGGCTGAATTGCTTGTTTAAGGTCATACAGCAGAAAGTTCCAATATTAAGTCATTAATATTTGTGTTATTACATATAATATTATTAATATTAATATATAGTAATATTAGAATTATTATATTATATTATTATTAACCATTAATATTGGTATCAGAGTAGTGATTCTCACTACTCTACTCTTTTCCTAGATCATGTATAACATCAACAGCAGACATGAGAAAGTGGAATCATTAGAAAAGAATAAACTTGATGAACAGGTGGTTAGCACTTTTAAAGAACATGACAGTTGCCATGTTTACTAGCATTAAACAACCAGGAGACGCTGGTGGTCATGGAAGAGGATATACTATCCAGAAAAGCCCCAAAGAGTTTTGAGCATTCCATCTGCTGTCCTAGGCTATATGTGCATTGAAGAAAGACCACTAAACTCTACCGAGAAAGGTTTTTGGTTATAGTGTGACATTGAGAGACGATGTGGTTATTATGCTCTTTGCCGTTAATCCTCACTAACGCTAACTGGAGTTTTCTGCATGCAGCAGAAATGAAACATGAAATATGAGATATATGAAATAAATATGTGCATTTGCCATCGAATTCTTTCAGATCCACAGTTTTTGCTACAGAAAAGTGTATAGTGTTCAACAGACAGAGCAGCAATAACATTCTTTCTGCTTTTATAAAGAAGACGTGAATTGTTCAGTGCAGTGTGTTTGTACAGCTAAGATATTTTATTGATAGGTTGCCTCAAAATCCGGCTTTGGGCTTTGGAAAGGACCACATGGTTTCTGGAGGTTTTTTTGTCGGTTTGTGTGGTTTTCGGTTTTTTTTTGGGTTTTTTTTTTTTTTTGGTATGTTTTTTCTTTTTTTTTTTTTGGACAGGATTAAAGAATGTAAAAGACTATTTGTATTAAACAGATTAAGCTGTTAGTAAACATGTCCCCTTTAAATTAAGTGGTGGTGAAGACAAAGAAAGTGCTTTGTTGTTGTCAGATGGATTTGTCTTAAGTCAAATGGGCAAACAAGTTAAACATCAGTCCTCTTTAAATCCCTAATGGCTGTGCAGATTAAATCTCAAAAGGTCTGTAAAATGAGTAAAAAAAATTAAATTGCTTTACTTCTTTCCATCGTTTACTTTGGTTAAAGCATTTTTCTTCTTCCTTTCCTTTTTTCTTTTCTTTTTTCTTCTCATCCAGCTTTAGAGAACTTTGTTTTCACACTGCATTAGCATACAGACAAATATTAAACAAGAATTTCACTTCTCTGCAGTCTTGTCACTTGTGATGAATACATCCTTGCTCGGTAAGTGCTGGTGACACATCATTGTGGCAGCTTCTGCCTCTCAACAGAAGGATAATTAATCTTGCTATCAACACTCCTAAACAGGGGTAGATAGTTCAAAGTTTTATTCCATGGAGCTGCTTTGTGTGTGGTGGGATTCCTTCATTTGAAATGGCTGCCTGTGAATCATGGCCTTCCTGTGATTAGCTTTTCTTTAATGCAGGGGGTGTTGATCTGTGTGGGAACAACAGAAGGAGCAGGCTTTGTGCTCCTCTGATTGGGCACTTTTATGCCTTAATAAAGTGGGTGAGTGCAAAATGCAATTTAGAAAAGATACCAAGAGCTAAGGTGGCCTCGCAGGAGCATGCAACTGAATTCAAGGTGTTGTTCTGCAGATTCTTCTTTGATTTGGCTGGCCACAGTGTGAATTTGGGTGGTTTGGTTTCTGGCAGGAAGAGATTTGAAGTGAACACATTGTTTGTACGTCTCAGGTATGAGTGTGAAAACATTTTCCGTACACATCCAACAGCTGTCAGCATGGCAGTATTAGGAGTGGGACAGACTGCTAGCTAGCTAAGCATTAAAGACTGAGTATTCACAAATTTTTCCCCTAAGAATTTCATCATTCTAGCAGCTCTGTTATGGTGAAAATCAACCAACAGAGTATTTCCTCCAATTGGATTTTCATTTAGTTTATTAATGATAAAGAAACCCAACTTCATGCATATTAAAGGAGTGTTGATTGAAGGTCACAGAGGTGTTAGCTGTGGTGTCCTGGCTAAATTCCAGTTGGCTAATTGCAATCTGCCTTCCTAAAACTCCCTCATAGTTTCATTATTTAGATCATTAGCTCTTTATATTTTGTTCCAAACTCTTAGTAGCACATTTCTTCTTTTGTTAAAGAGTTTCACTATTGAGCTTTTTGGTTCATAGGAAGTCAAACTGTGAAGACAACTTTCTGCCTCTTTGAATGTAAGAGGAATGATAAAGATATGGGATTTAAGTAGAATTACATCTAGCTCCAGCAAAAAGCAACTGAGGCATGTTTTACAATGTCATGTCACACTGTGTCAGTCATTTGCTGTACTAGAATCAAGTGGCACACATACGGAAAGGTACACCTTTTGGCTGTTTTCTTCCAGTTACCAAAACACACAATTTGACATGGTTTTCCCCCCTAACTCTTTTATTTTTTAGTTGCATGCTACTTACTCCCGCTTGCCCGATACTTTCAACCCTTCTGGCAAGCATTCTGTTTTTGCAAAGGTTTGTTGGACCAAGCAGGTCAGATGGGCATTCTCTTTGCAGTTTGTCTCATACCAGTTGCTTTTTCCAAAGGCATGTGAGCTATCTGTGGCTCTTCTAAAAGGATCATGTTCGGAAGCACCTGGAAATAGTTTTCTCTTAGGTGGTGTAGAACGCGATTGCCCTCCACTCCAGACAAACCTCTGTCTGGGCGTCCCAAAACTCTCTGCAGGAGAAAGATGGGCTCTGTACTCAATTCTCAACTGAAGCAGTCATGTTGCTGCTTGCAGAACTGACCCATAAAGTTAGTTGGCACCTGGTATCTGCAGTATTGTTTTCACATTTAACAGGGGTCACACATCAGCGGTGTTGTCTGTTAGTAACAGACTGAGATCAAGTTTGTCTGTGGTCTGCACTGACTTTACTCTTACACTCCTTTTGTGATTTTTGGTTTCTGAGGGTCCACTGTGAACACTGATGGAGGGGAAGCAGTGAAGCAGCCATTTAGAAATGGGTTCAAATGCAGTTGAAATAATCGGCTCTAGAGATTAGGTCTATGCTCTTAAATAAAGGAAGGAAAATAATTTATCAATTATTCAAGATGTTTTCTTTGTACAAAGTGCTGAGGGTTTTTTGTAAGTATACGTGTCTCAATGTAGTGTTTTTATTGAACTATTAGCTGTAATTAGAAACCAAAAGTAAATGGTGTCTCAGTGAGTCAAGAAAGCCACAGAGGAGCTGAGTTGTGCCTGTAGATTTCTGAGCACTGTCAGTTCCCCATGAAGCCTATCTAAGGGTGATTAGCTCCCTACTCAGCTTACTTCAGCTTGTTTCTAACTAATGATGATTTACCATTTTGCTAAATGCTAAGCAGCATTTGTTTGACAGGGTGGAAACTGCAGGCTTAGAGAAAAGCAGGTAAAGATTTACAACAAAGAGCCTGTCAAAATACTTCTAAAATATACTGTCACAGTGTTAAACAATTTATTAATAAGCCTATTAATACCCAAGGATTATATTTTGTGTGTGTCTTGAGGTTCTGTTAAAAACATCAGTGTTTAAGATGCTATCCACACAGGCTTAATGCCAGGCAAAGCAATCCCATTAAATTGGACCTCATAAATATTTCATGAGGTCCAATCTAAAATTAATCTTGGCATGAAGCCAAACCAGGCAGTATATTTGCTACTGTATTAAAAAGAAGCAGCAGATGAGGTATTTTTTCACAATAGTAATCTGACTGGATTTTTGCACAATCCTATCAATATTTTTAATAATACAGCTGTTAGTTTTGGCAGGAAGAAATACATTTCTTTCATCACCTGTTCATGCAAGAATTGTACTGCAACCAGCATATTTTTGATGTCATCATTCTACATGATCTTGGTTTTTTTTTTTCCTGGTGATGAGATCTCTATTTTCTGAAAAATATTTCACCTTGGTACTTGGGGGAAAATGGATTGATCTGTAACTTGCCAGTGACAGTGGGTTTCTTTGGAAAAAGGCTATGAACTAGATTTTTAAAAGGGGTTTAGGCCGGCAGTAGGTGTTCAGTGTGATTTGAATCTGAAGTACCTAAGTCAACAAGGAAATGAAGTTTAGGGTTTTAGGTAATTTTGATAGGATTGTGAAATTTACTTCTGGTCACGGTATTAGTAGGCAAATTGAAAGAACTGTGATTTGACAGTAGTTGAGACTCGGTAAAAATATATCCCTATGTATGACTGAAAGCCTTTACCTATTTTTCAGAGAGAACATGTCCTGATTTAATGCCTCTTTGAGTCAGTTTGGGCCTTAATCGGTGGATGCAAAATCAGAATGCATGAGGCATAGGCAGAGAAAAGGCAACTCATTTGCTTTGCCCATTTAGGAGATCAGATGGTTCTGGGGGACTGCCTGGTAGGAAAAGAATTCAGGCTGCAAGAACAATATTGCAAAAAGGAAAGGTCTCCTACTCTTGGCAATAACCATCAGATGAGGTCTCTAAATAATTGCTCATTTTTGACAAGTATATTAGGTGACTTTCTTTATCTTTTGCATATTGCTTGTTCTCCTAATCTGTGACCAAATTTCAGCCTCAAGAATTTCCCTCGTACATTTGGAAAACACTTAAAACTGTGTGAGCAACAAGAATAAATAATAAATACAATGACACTGTAAGAGCTCAAGGAACAGTTTGTTTTGTTTGGCTTTAAAACTGGTTTGAGAATGAAGAAGAAAGCCTTTTATGCTGGAACAATTTCTGGGAGACACTGGTAAGGAACAAGATTACAGGGTGTTTAGAGATGTGGTTTCAATAAGGAGCAATCACCATTCATATGCATACGTTTCATTTAAATGCATTATATAAGCTAGCAAACTGAGAGGCAATCCTGAGACATTGAACATAATTTATCTGGATTTGAAGAAAGCCTTTGCTTTTGTGCCTTACAATGGATTTGATTTACTACGTCAAGAGACATAGTGGAAGCAAATTCAAATGGACTTGCATTTGGCTGAGGAAAGGGAAGAGCAATAATATCAATGTGGAAATGGACAAAGGTAATGTGTAGGAAATGGCATGGTGTTCAGCTCACCTGACTTGCTGCCTGAAATTCTTGTTTAGGAGTAATAGAGTAAAGTTGGAAGGGGTGTCTTCTTCAGATAGAAACTTGTGTCTCCTGCCTTGGAATGAATTGTGTCCCCTTGCGAAAGTGCTACTCTAACCTACTTACTGCAGATGGAGCCTAAAGACCTAGCTTAGACTAGATGCCTCATCTGAAATTGGAAGAGTTGAATCCCAAATTTGTTATTTCTTGTGTGTCTTAATTGTCTTTCTTTATTGATTGCAACCAGTGAGGGACCTAAGGGTCCTTTTGATTCATCTGGATTCTAGTGGGTTTTTGACTGGGCTCTCTAGCCTTACTGGTCGAAGGGAAGGGAAAGGAGTGCTTCCTGTCAAGGAAAGGTGACCTTGATCAAACACTATGTGCATTGGCAATACTGCATGGGTTAAACAGGGAAGGAGCGAACAGCTCTGGCAGCCAACAGGGATTCGCTGAGGTTGAGTCACCTCTAACCTGACAGTGAGAGCTATTCACAGCTCAGCAGTGAAGTATGTCAAATGCTTCAGTTACACATAAAAGTCTTAAAGATCTGCATTTAAAAGAGCCTGTGAGATACGAATAAAAGGGCACATGAGAAACCAGAGGGGCTTGATCCTCCAAAGAGAGGCTTGTCAGTATGGGGGAACTGAAAGATGCAGACTTTTGAGAAATAGGGATTCCTTCAGTTAAAGAAACTCTAGCCATAAGATTTTTGTTTAGCAAAACCTGAATAGTTGAGTCTTGTTGAACTTTCAGTTTACTTTCCAGAGTTACGGAATCATAGAGTGGTTGAGGTTGGAAGGCACCTCTGGAGGTTGCCTAGTCCAGTCCCTCCTGCTCATAGCAGGTTCAGGTACAGCAAGTTGCTCAGAGCAATGTCCAGTCAGGTTTTGAATTTATCAAGGGTTGGAGATTCCACAACACCTCTGGGCAACCTCTTCCAGTGTTCAGTCTAAAAGCTTTTTCTTATGTTTGAATGGAATTCCTTGTATTTCAGGTTATGCCCATTGTCTCTTATCCTTTCCCTAGATACAGCTGAGAGAGTCTGGCTCTGTTTTGTGTACACCATCTCATCAGGTATTCCTACAATTGATAAGAGCAGTCCCAAGGCTTCTCCTGGTTGAACAGTCCCAGCTCTCTTTGTATGACAGATGTTCCAGTATCTTAATCATCTTTGTGGCCTTTTGTTGGACTCACACTAGTGTCTATAGTGGAAAGTCCAGTACTACAGCTGGCACACCACCTGTCCTCACAAGTGCTAAGCAGGGGAAGTACCACCTTCCTTGATCAGCAGCGCTCTTCCTTGTGCAGGATGCTGTTGGCCTCTGCTGCCAGGGTGCATTGGTGGATCATGTTAAACTTGGTGTCCACCAAGACCCCAAAGGTCTTTTTTCCTGCTTTCCTGCTGGTCAGCCAGGTTATAATGATATTATTCCTCCCAAGGGACAGGACTTCGTGTTTCCCCATGTTGAACTTCATGAGACTCTTTGTCCATTTCTTGAGCATGTGGAGGCCCCTCTGAATGGCAGCACAACCATTTGGACTATTAAACACTCTTCCCAGTTTTCTGTTACCCGTAAACTTGCTGAGGGTGCACTGTGCCTCATCTTCCAGTTCGTTAAAGAAGATGATGAACAGTATTTGCCCCAGCATCTATCCCTGCGGTAGACCACTGGTGATTTGCTTCCAGTTGGACTTCATGCCAGCCTTCATAGCCATTTGAGCCCAGCATTTCAGTTTTCAGTCCATCTCACAGCTTATTTCATCTCATAGTTTACTTGTGTAGCCTGTACTTCATCAGTTTCTGTATGGGGATGTTGTGGGACACACCACTGAAAATCATACTGCATTCAGGATGTACATCACCTACTGCTTTCCTCCTCTGCTGTTCTTTCACCCACCAAGCTAGTCATTTCCTGGAAGAAGGCTAACTGGTTGGTCAGGCATTTCTTTTTCATAAATGTGCACTGACTAATCCAAATAATTTTCTTGACCTTCAGATGTTTGGAAATGATGTCCAGGATTATTTGCTCCCTCATATTCCCTGGAATTGAGTTGAGGCTGCAAATGATGCAAATAAAAGAAAACAATTTTTCAAATAATCAGATTTTGACTTAAAAATTGACCTCCACAGGTTAGTATTGCTAGATTCAGAAAAAGGAATAGAATAAAATAAAATCAAATAAAAAAAAATAATTGGCAGTGAAGATTGAGGTGCAAAGGTGAGTATATAAAAGCTACAAATTCAGTAACAGAGGTCAAAAACTCAAGTTCTGAAATTCTTCTGCCAAGATCTTTGTCTTCCTCGGGCTTGAGATTGTCCAGGAGCTAAACAACTAATGCCATTCACTGGAAAAAGGAACTTTCTTCTCAACAATATTTTTAACTTACTAATCTTGATGAAGATGGCTGATTTGGAAATAGTCTCAGCCTGAGGGAAAAGTCATTTTTATGCTTTAACTCTTTGGAAAACAATAATGCAAAAGGAAGTTTTTTGCAGTGGAATGTCAGTTTATTGTATGTACATCTTTATATACTGGAATTCATGCAAGGCCATGGTAGTGCCATTGTTATGAATCTTGTCCATACTTTGAGCACTGTTTCCTGTCCAGTCCAGATGCTGTTCACAATACCTCTTTCTAGATACCAGATTTATATACTCAAATATAAGAAGCTAGAATATTTGTCTGCAGATAATCAGCTGTTTTATCCTGCTCCTTTCTTGCTCATATCCTCTCAAAAGAGTGCAACACTGTTTTCTTCTTGGCCCAGGATGTAAATTCTGAACTCGTAAAGACCTTCCTCAGTTATGCCAAAGAACTGAGAGCTAGCAATTTATTAAGAATGAAAGTGAGAGCTCATAATTTATCAAAGAAAAAATATATTAAACGGTGGTAAAAAGATAACCTAGATGGATAAATAAGAAGGAAAAGAAACAAATTAAATAAAACACCAAATTATGAATTAGGGTTAATAAAGTTCAGATCTGCTGTAATCTGGCAGCTCACCCACTCAAAGTAACAGGGGGAAGAAAGGCTGGAGTTAACGACAGGATGACTGTGATTCACCAAATTGACTGCAGAAAAGGCAAACAGAAAGTCTCAGACATGGTGTTTCCAGTAGTGATAAAGAGTATTAATGTCATCACAAAAAGCATTGTTAAAGCCCAGCATTCTTAGTCCAGCAAACACTGTGCTGTAAGTGCATTCTGGCTTCTCTCTGTAAAACTATCAAGGCAGGAAAAATACTAGTGCTATTGAAGCTAGAAGATAATGTTGGCTTTTAACAAATGGGTTTTATCATCCATGAGTAAGGCTGGCAATATGAACAACATTTGTAAGTATCAGAAAGAGAAGTTCAAGTTCTGGAGACACCTCCCATTGCAAACAGTGGAGAGATAAAAAAATTAAATGGCTTAATGATAGATGGTGCTGAGTTTATAAAAGAGTATAATGCAGCAGTCTGTGGCAGCCCACACTGTGCCCCAAGATCCTTTTTCTAATAAACATACTGCTAAAATCACAAGAGGTGGGATTCAGTTGCCTAGCCATAGGTACCTAGTGCTTTTTGAGATACTTCAGGGTATCACAGCTGGCCTTCAGCTACCTCTCCTGAAGGGTGCAGGTCTCTCAAATCCTGTGTCACATCTGATGAGTGTCAGGTGGATGCTTCAGAGTCTCTGTGGTATCTCAAATGACATTGAATGCTTATGGCTGAATCAAGCACTGAAAGCCAATTGAGGGGAAGTTAGCAAAGGTAAACTCAGGTTTGCTTATCTCTGGTTTGTAGTGGAAATATCATCAAATTATGCTGATAAAGTGTGCTGTTGCATCAGCTCATTAACTATGCTGTGTGTTTAAGTCATGTTTCAGTTCTTTTTTTTTTGTGAACTCATTAAAAATGGAGGAATTTAAGCTATATGGAGCATATTTTTTGAGTTATGTAAATATCTGTTGCTGCTGAATACTAAACTATGCTGTAGAAGAAAATATAGGAGTAGCCAACAGAAAATTCTATACCATGCACACACCTTTTTAACACTCTCAGGAGTCTATACTGATTCCTTGCCTTCTGCAGCTCTTTCTTCAGTAACTGATGTTCTCTCACATGTTAAATTGATGGGTAAACAGTGATGTTTCCAATCTTACTTAAAGGCATCAGCTTCCCGAGATGCCATTTTGTGATAGCTTTTCAGTATAAGCCTAGTTTAGATCTTTGATTTTGGTACCAATGAATGTTTCTCTTAAATTAATAAAATATAGGATGACTCCAATATCTATTGAAATGAATAAAATTAGTTTAATGTTATATTGTTTTAGTGAGATTTAGAACAAGCTATGCATATGGAAATAGGATCAATTAGTTTTTATTGACTGCAACATACATGGAGAAAATTCTCCAAGAAGAGGGAGACGTGCCCTTAGAAGTGGGACTGAATGCTATTTAGTCAAACTCTAGAGTTGATATTAGATAAAACTGGCACTCTATTAAAGCAGATCAGGATTCCATTCAAGTTGTCATGCTCCCCTTCAAAAGTAGACTTTTATCTTTTGCCTTCAGAAGGAAAGTATGTGATTTTTGCAACCAGGTGTTTCTGACCACTTGCCAATATTATTAATATCAACACATTAATAATATTATTAGAAGATTATCCACTGTGCATAAAGAGCTACATAGCATTTGCAATTTCATATGTTAATGAGCTTTGGGGATAAGATGGAGGGTGGACTTGATTTGTATCTCTACAATAGCATGCAGTGTCCTGACAGCATACTACTGTTTCTCCATTATATGGGGTAAGATTTATACCAGTCTACCAGCACACGAAGTTGATAGCATTATCTTTGGCTGTATTTTATAGGGGAATTTTGAATAGGAGGAAGTTGCTTGATACTAGATAAGATTTTCTGTGAAAATTATGGAGCTGCAACTTGGGTATTGCAGCTGTAAGCAGCACCTGGAAAAGGAGAAAGCATTTGAATGAGTGGCGTAGCAATGTCTTCTGATAGTTCAAGAATGTGTATGAGATACAGGTGATTTTCCCTCTAATATCAGATCTTTTGGTTTTGGAAGTGATTTAGTTTCAGTTCTGGCAATGCTTTACTCTTGCTTCTATTAATTCTGTCTTTGGAGTTTCAGGGATGAGGCCATTGCAGAATTATGGGGTCTATGGCTCTGCTAATTCAATTCTACACTAGTGATTTAGATATTTAAAGCACTCATGAAGCAACGATATTTTAGATTTTCCATGGCACACCTAGATTCAGCCAACATTTTAATTTTCACTCATTTTTATGATGTGGATTTTCTCTGTCTTTGAAAACTATTTCATTTCCCTCCTCTTTCCGCCTTGAACCAACAAAACACGCTGACTTTAGACTGATTTCCTCCGCAGATACATTTTTAGATTGACCTGTGTTACCCTATTTTTCCCAAGCTGGCAGCCTCCTTTGTTTCCTTCTATAGTTAGATGGCCCTAATGTGTTTTGATGTTTTTACTTTTCCATATGCAACCTATCTTTTTCCTTTTTTATAATAAGTATTGAGATATATCTTAGGAGACAAAGGAAGTCATTCAAATACTTACCTTTTAGAACATATTCTTGATTTAAATACATTAATAAATAAAAATTCTATTGTGCAAAACAAATACAGATTCTCATGTGCAATGTCCACTGTTCACTTTAGGCTAAACTGCGCACAGTGGTAGGAAAAGGCAATTTGCACCCATATTTTGCAGATGGATTGAATCTATGTTGTGATTACATTTAGGCTTAGTAGAAGGCAGACCATTGCCTGCATATGCAGGCTTAGGTTACAGCAGAGAAGCTGTTTCTTAGCCTAATCTTATTATTTATATGTAACAGAGATAAACAAATATTCCCAAGTGGAGTGAAATGTCTTATGAACTGTCTCTAGAATCTCAGAATTGATATTATGTTGTCCTGGTGTAAATGGGTATAGACAGGTAACACAAGGCCAGGTGAATTGTATCAAGGAGGCATTTTTATTAATTTGGCATGCTCATAAAATGCTTTTAGTCTGGATGGCAATCAAAGCTCTGTGATTTGAACTAATGTCAAACCCTTAGGACAACTTCTTGGTATTAACATGATGCTTTCAGAAAGCTAAAGAAATCTAGCAAGTATCACGTGTTCAGTGAATTTCGCATACCTAAAACATTCTTTTGGTTCCCCAAGAGTAAATTTCAGGGGAGAATTAGGTGTTAATTTTTGCAAATATGAGTGAGTAAAATTCCCGGTTCTGATAAAGAATTATATATGGAAGTAAAATTGAACTGTATTTGTCTCTAAATGCTGCAAGGAATAAAAGAAACTCTATACATATGCTTACATTTAGGATTGCCTGTGTCTTAGATACAATTCTATTCCAAAGATCAAGATTCCTGAAACAGGGCTTTGTGATTTACTCTGTTTAAGACCACATCAGCCACAGATACTTTCCCAAATATCAATAGCATTTTATGGATAAGACAAGAGATACCTATGTTTTTACTCACTCTGCTAACCTGAATGGCTTGTATTTCTAGTAATGGTGAAGTTTTTATTCCATAGATGAAGAAGGAGAGGGAGAGAATTTGATAAATGATTGAGTTTGTTCCAAACAAATTGGGTGGCATGAAGTAAGGAATATACATGAAAGGTGGTGAACATGATGGATTTGCCAGGGCTAAGTAGTGTAGGAGGAGATGAAAGTAGAGATGTGTCTTTGAAAGAAAGCTTTGAAAGAAAGAAGGAGAAACATGGATGGGGGAGATTTCAGGAGACACACTGAAAGAGAGGAGTTGTACGGATCTGAGTTTCAAATGCAGCTGAGCTGGAGGGTTGAGAGTGAGAATGTGTCATGGGAACTGGGAAATTAAGATGAGTCTTAACCGTGAGGATGACAATACAGTACACAACGGGAGGTGTAGAAAGTGGAGAAGCTTCAGGGTCTGGCTACAGCAACTCCACAAGGGAAAATGATGGGGATTTCAGTAATAAAAAGGCTTGTGTCATGAAACAAGTAATAAGGAAAATAAATGCAACATTATTCAAATTGGCTCATATTCTGTTGAGTTAAATGGCCTTTACCAAAGAGAGCTTACTTACTGAGGCGCACGACTAAGTGCTCTTGAGGATTAAGGACATAATAAAAATATAAAAATCATAGGTGTAACAGGATCCCTAGAAGGTGGAGAGGCAAACCTTTAGATTATGGCAGAGGAGGTTGCCTAAGAGGCTGAGAGAGGTAATTAATTGGAGGAAACTGAGAGAAAATCCAATGAAAAGCTTCAGAATGCAAACTGAGAAATGTCACTGTTTTTTGTCAGTTCTGCCTCTCCTAAAGATTCATAAAAGACATTTATTGCACCAAGCAATTGCTACTATGCTAGTGGACTACAGGTAGAGGGGCAGAAAGACTGGTGTTTAGAATATATGTAGTTGCCTCTCGAGAAAAATGGGTGATAATTTGCACTTTGAATTTTGCTTTAAAAATTGACTATATCAATTTGCATCTTCCGTTAAAGGAAAAACAAGTTAAATCCTAATCTCATTTTATCAGTGCTCTAGGATGGTAGAAAAGAGTTTTGAATTTTGCCTCACTTTTATTTGAGTGAATCAGCTTGAGTTTTGAGAAACCTTAATGCAGACAGGTCTGCATTTTTGTTTGTTTTACAAAGTATGTTTGTTTGTGGTAGCTATGTTCAAATAGACATTATATTTAATTTAATTCACAGCATTTCAGGAAATGATCTAGCATAAAGTCCATAGTTTCTGATCTTTTATAATTTTATAAATAGGAAATCACTGACTGTGATTTCTTGTGAAAACAATGTATTGATTTCTTAAAAGTAGCTAGACAGTAAAGGTATTTAAAATAATTGTGGCTGTTCACTATCTTTTGGGTTGTCAGCAAATTTTTTTAGCCTTCTTGCACAGATTTCATTTATATTGCTCTTTCTCACTGTTGAAGAAACTCTTGTCTGGGAAAAAGCTGATGACTTTTTGAGGACTTCACCATATTACCTTGCTTCCATAATTACATTGAGTTATATCAATTGATTTACTCCACTCTGAAACTTACTCAGCCTTATCACATGTATTTATCAGCACAGTTCTGTTTTAAAATGTTATTTGCTGTAGCAATTACAGTCTTCATAATTTATGATATTATAATACAAGCTTTTTTTTGCCTGGAGCTCTAGAATTTATTTATGTGTGTTTTTATTTGCATAACATATTTATTACTTATGAAAGACACTTTGGTGGTAATGCTGAAAAGCAACAACATGGAATGCATGCACAGAATAGTGGTTTTAAGGAATGTGACACCATCTTGGAGATCATCTTGTGAAGCTGGTAGCTTCAAGCAGCATCCAGAAATGATTCATTCCTTTCTTCTAACTCAGTCTTCTCCCATTTAAGTGAACTACTATATAAGAGGCGTGTTTTCAGCATGCTGTCTTCGTGCATATTTGACATTTGGATTTCTACTCCTAACAGTATGACTATACTGCTCAATTGCTGTCCATACATTCAGAAACGCACATCTACTTTTGCTATTGGTGAACAGACTCACTTTCTCAAAGTGTCATTTGATGCTTTATAAACATGTTAGGGCTGAGTACGGTGGAGCTGTAAATCTTGAAAACAATACCAGTGAGTGTCAACTCACTGCTTAGTGTCTACAGACTCCTGATTTGATTGTATATTTATGAGGAACAGTGCACCTTCTTTTTTAATCTTTCTGAGTTATGAGGCCCACAGTGTAATATCTAGGTTCCATAAGCTGTTGGTGTTCAATGAAATTTATCTTCTATTAACCAACTAGACCAATATTAAATACTAAAGAAGCAAAACAAATGTGCTGGTCTTGGTCTGAAGAAGTTAACTGCTATAGATGTGAAAGTCTGCAACTGACTTTAGTAAAACCACTCCCAGAAAACCTAACCGGTTTCTGTAAACTTGCAGTGTAAGAGTTCTTCCAATGCATATGTGCAGTGGCAGGGAAAACGGCAGAAACACTAAGAGGAGTAATGGTTCTCAGGTTGAGCCTGTGCTTATAATAAGAGTAGTGGGTGCAAAGAAAAACTTGTTAGTACACAAGATTGTGGCTTCCGTGTACACATCATCATAACAAAAATCTTACACTTTGTATCTTAAATTCCAATGGAATATCAAGAGTTCTCAAAATGGGATCAATAAGCCAGCCTTAAAATATGACATACTGAAACACAACACAGTGTCTTGCTTTTAAAAATGAATGGGATCAATACATTTTGTTTAGATGTCCACAATCATGGAATTGGTTAATCTTTAATTCTGAAAGATAAGTGAAAGTGCCTGAAACATTTAATGTAATAATACATTAAGATGATCACTATAAATGCAGTGAACCTTATGACTTAGAGATGCCAGGAAGGAACGTGTTTTCCATAGGTAATGCTTATTGCTCTGGACACAGTGTTTCTTCTACAGGTTGTACATCCAGCACAATGTATTAATGTCACTGGATTTTTTTTTTAGTATCGCTGATTACATGGTATTCAAGCATGATTTTTGCTTTGGTTCAGCAAGATGGTATGTCATGAGCTTCCACACCCAAAAGTGACTTGCAGATAAAGAACTAAACAGTAATCGAAGCTCAGAGTAAAAGCATTGGCATCATGTTTTGGCTGGTGGCTCCTTGCTTAGACTGTAGCAGCTGGGTAGGGAGGTTCTGCTAGGAAGCTGATATTACAAAAAATATCATGTTTGACTTAAGCAGTCTGCTTCAGAGGCAGCTTAACCAACTTGCTGCAAATCAATTGAAGAGTAGTACAGAGTTTCACAGGAAATTTTTATTTCCTTTCCTTCCCCGTGCCGGTCAGTGTGAGCACAGCTGTTAGGAGACCCTAGGCCAACTCTGTCAGCATCTACTGATAAGTTATCACTATTAAACACGGACTTCTGTTTCAGGCAGTGATGCATGATAGGGTATGGTATTTTACTCATGCTACTCATGTTAGGGAGGGAGATGGTCCCACTTTGCAAACAAACTTGTCTGGGCTGTAAATGTTTACGGAACACTTTGTTACTGAAGTGATGTCCCAGCAAAATATGTCTCTAATATAACCTTAATGACACTTCCATTACCTTCTGAATAGTATATTTGTTTTGAAAAACGTTTTTTTAAGTGAGTCAGAGCAATTTGTGAATTTAGGTTAGAGTGAATATGTTTTCCTGAGGAATCTATCACGAGAAAGAATCGTGCTTCACTGTAATTACACAGTCATGCATTATATATTTCACAGTACCCATGCCAAGATTTGAGAGCTTATTTGCTAATTGCAGATGAATATGCCACTTAATTAATTAGGTGCTACACACCCTCAATTGTATGTATCTATCATACTGACTAAATTTATAGTGATACATTTGTCTGGATACTTTATTGTGCATGGAGGGAGGTAAATCACACTGTTTATTTAAGGCATCTGATTTAGGACTTCAGAAGTTAGGAACTTTTGTTTGCTGTCTAAGGGGAAAGTAGCAGGTACCTTCAGAAGGCAATTCAAAACATGTACATCTGGACAGATGCATACACTCCTCCTTGTGAGAGCTAGTAATGAAATTAAAGAGCTCATCTTATGAAACAGGATGAGTACTAATTATTAGGCATTCTCATGACTTGCCAAAGCCTTGGTTTTGATTCTTCCTCATCCTAGTCTTTTTATATGTCCATGAAGGCACCTAAGCTCATCCTCTCTCTTTCTGCATCCAGCTTCTATTAGCGATGTGACTGTTGTCAGTCCTACAAGGTGACAGTCATCTATATCTTGAAAATTTGATTCTTGCTTGCTGAAATTTCATTGTGATTTTGTACTTTCTTTGGGATAACATATAGTTTGTTTGTTTTCTCTCCCATATCACTCTGCATGCCATAGGAATGCATAAATATTTTTTTCTGTAAGAATTACTGCAACTGAAGCATAGAAATGCTCTGGTGTGTATACATATATGTGAGTGTGTGTGCAGCTGGGTGTATGCTTAAATACATGGTATAGGACATTGCAATGCAAAGTGATGTACATAGTGTTATTTGGTTTACAACAAATATTCCAAGAGTTAGCAGTCTATTAAGGAAGCAGGTAGGATCTTAACCATTTTTTGTATGAAATGTCTGTGACCAGAAAGACTTTTAAACTAAAATCTTGCTAAGCTTTGGAGGGGAATCTCACAAAGTATTCCCTTGAATAAAACTAAAACCAGACCAAAAATATAAAGGGAAAGAATTGGTACAAATTCTGTTCCAGTAACTTTTAAAAGTTTACTAAGGGTGTTTATGATGTGGTTGTCAGAATATATTTGCTGCCCAATGACATGCATAAATAACAAATCATGCCAATACATTTGAGAGATCTGAATATAGTTAAAAAATTGATTTACTAAATACATAGTTTGATGGTTTTAATTAATAATATGCTGTAGTGTGTAAGTCTGTCACAGTGACCCTAAGGTCAAGACCTGCGGTTTATGGACTATTAATTAGCCATTAAGTCATTCGCTCATCTGACCTGCAAATCTATCAGATTGACGGATAGCAGAGACCTTTATGTTCCTAATAGGTATTCTATTTAACTTTCAAAATTTTCAAGCAAAGTTTGATCACTGAGTAAAATGAAGAGAGTGCTTCACAATTTTTTTAAGGCTATTTCATCACCTTTCACTTGAAAGCAGATATTAACTTGAAGAATACCATTGCTGTCTTCACTGTTCTCCCAGGACTACTGGCTGAATAGTGTAACTAGTACCTTAATTTCTTTTCTTTGAAAAGAGGAAATCAAAATGATTTTTACAGATCTTTTTAATGTGTAATATCAGGCATAAATTTTAATTGCACTTCATTTACTAAGTGGTGCATTACCTCATCCTTTGGTTTTAACAATGGATTTTCTATAAATCTTCATATGGTTAAACATGATAAACTGCTCAACATATCATGGAACATGGCAGTGCTTATTAGCACTTGAGAAGTTATCGATTGCTTATCTTGATTAATCTTTTATGGGTCTCTGTAGTATTAATTCCACAGAAAAGACTTTGGAAGTTCTGTAGCATTAGTCTCCTCATTCATACGTTTGCCTTCGATTACATGGATTTCTCCGACTGCTCTTGCTAGATTAATTATAACCTCTTTGTCACCAGATCTTGCTTTCAGTTTATCAAGAATTAAAATTTTAATGAAAAATATATATTTAAAAGATCCTAAAGAAGAGTGGCATTAAGGAGATGAGATGTTTCCTGCAATTTGTTAAAAGGAAGGAATTCTTAGGCTTCTGACATTAGGAGGAGATGTATCAATTTTAGAGGTGCAGTTTATGATGTATGGGTTTTGCCAGGTATTCAGCTGCTTCATTTTCGATACAGCCTGGGAAGTTTCCTCTCACTTTTTAACTTTATGACAAGCAGTATCAACTTTACCACAAAGAAGAGGAAGACTGCAGCTTGCTCAGCCAATTTATCTTTGGGAAGGTAGGCAAAGACACAAGACCTGCCAGATAAATGTTGAATGTGTCTTTGAGGGTAGGTTTCCCATGTCCTAGAGATGTACCTGCTCTGCTCAGCTGTGGTCTATTTTAGAATCTCTTTCTTCCAATTTCGTAAGTGGGAATCTTGATTTGTTTGCATACTTTTCCTAGTGCAGAGTGGAAACAAATTCCATGTGTCAAAATTTCATGTGTTTGGTTTTGGACAGTCCTAAAATCAAAAAGTGTAACATACTCAGGCTTCTCTTGCAGGTATAAGGATTTGGTAAAGAGAGGTCACTCTAAAAAAATATCCTGAACACAAGTTTGAGAAACTTCTTCAAGCCACAACATCTGAGAAATTGAAATTCCAGTTTTAATTTGATAGAATGTCATTGTCTCATGGTCAACTACTGATGAATACTTGGGTGCTGTGTGGTGTGCTATCATCATCCCAGTGTGTTCTTGGTCTCAGACTCTGCTCCCTCTCTACTGTCATTTTGCAGTCACTCTAAATATGCATTTAATGAGCACTAGGATTCAGGAATGGGAGGAAGAGAAGGCTTTGTAGCTCCTCAGTGTCCAGCATGGATTGCTGCTTGGCGGTGTTTGGACTTTGCATTTGCTACCTTTTGTGCAAAGAAGTTAAATAGATGTGCATCTAGCCTATGTGTATATTGAAACCTTTGTGGATTGTACAGTTATGGAAGAGTCCTAATCTGATCCTGTGAAACAAAAACAGGAGGACATGGAAGTTTACATTGATGCACAGGGGTTGATCCTGCTCCAGTTCAGAAGAATGGAAAAACTGTCACTGTCTGGAATGGACAGGGGGTCAAACTGGTGTTTCTGCAATGGCACTTGTGATAATCTCACTTTCTTACACATCTAAACCATTGGCAAGAGCAACAGAGCTCTGAAGTAAATAAACAAAATCTCCATAGCAATAAAAGGCTAGCTGTATTCTGATGTTAACATCATATTGAAGATGTAATAAGTCATCTACCTTATTAATAATAAGCAGATTTTCAATACCAGCATATTTTATTGTCATCGATCCCTGTTGCGTGTGTAGGAGCTGGAGTACAGCCAAAAGGAGAGGAGTAGAATGGACCCTTGGTTTCATAGGTTAAAATAAATAAATAAAAAGGTAGAAAAAAAATGAGCTCAATTCCCATTTCTATGCAAGTTGAAACAAAAATATCTTTTCGCCTTGAAAAAGCCAATATTTCACCTTGCATCAGGACTTTTCCCTTTTCTGTAACATGCTTTTATTCAGTCCTGGGCATTGACAGCTCTGCCATCCTCATAGATGTGCCATCCTCATAGATGGGCTCTGAAGACCTTAACTAATCTTGGTTAAGGGCTTCACATGGAAGATGCCATGAGAATGTAAATCATGGGCAACATTGATGATTGCCTGAATATGTATGCATGCCCATAAAGGAATCTCTCATATCTGCGTTGTATTCCTAGGAATACTTTTTATCATGTTAGTTCTGAAAGCTGTTTAATGTTAACTATGTTATTACATAGACAGACCAAGTCACTCCTTCCAGATACACTGAATGAAGAAACGGACCTATAGTGGCTTCTTGGCCCTAAATGTTTCATCAATCAGGAGGACAAAGTTTCCACCACACAAATCCTTTGGATTTCATGTAGAGATTAAATGCAGATATTTTATTGATGGAAACGTGCAGGCTGCACAGACAGGTAACAACCTGCTATGAAATTCTCAATAAGCTAGCATAAAGTAGGATTTATACTTGGGCTGTAAACTAAATGGATACATTAACCAAAAGATCCCTATAGGGGAAAAGAAGTGGGCCATGACTCTAGTGTAGCCTCAGGGTCATGGCAGCAGCTGCAGAGCAATTGTTCTTTGTGTCATGCAAAATGTTCATATTCTCTTATTTCCAAATGGGTCTCTACAGAGGAAGAAAGATTTTATTCTCTAATAGTACTGGGGAAGTTATTCCAGTCATTTTCAAAGGGCAAACACACGATGTTTTTTATTAAGCTATGCTGTCAATTTAAAAAAAAAAATCAGTCTAACAGAATCCTCAAATTTGTTTAACTTTATTTTGAAAAGATAGAACAGAGAAATGTCTTTCAATGCAAGATGGCCAAGTTATCTCTCTAAATTAATCTCAGCATCCAGACTATATGAGAGGGGTTGCGTTTTTCAAGTTGGCTTTCTGAACTTGCTATGTATATGTGATAGACACATAGCTAAAATGAAGAGCTGCATATACTAGGTATGCCTGTATGAGCAGATGTGGAATTTGCACAGGGAAAAGTTTAGTTTAAAATTTAGTGAGTTAGTAAAATATTACTCTTTTATCTCTACAGTGCTTGTGGGTAAGAGCCTTCAGCTTCTACTTTGACTTAAACAAAAATGGGCACATGCAACACCAGTGGGTTTCTGTGTTTCTTGAAGTTGCTACCCCTGTGCTAACAGCACTTGCACTCTCTCACAGCCCTTTAACATCTGCATGCACATACCAGTCATCCTACACCTTATGGTGCAGGGTCTCAAAATCAGTTAGGGAACTCATGTGAAATCCGTTGCAATTTTTGCAGTTTGAGGATGTTTGCAGTTAGAGGGTTTCATTGCGCTGCACTGTGTTTTGTTTTTCTTAATGAAATATGCTTTTACTCAAAAAAATAATCTTTGTTGGAAAGTTTTTTTTGCTCGAAATCATGTTATACAACATCTGAAATGAAATTGTTAAAAATTAATTTTCACTTACGATCTCTTCACTTAAAGAGTAACCCATAATTCTCATAATACTCACTTGAACTTAATGTTTTCCTGTCTTCTAATGGACAGTAATTGAGAGGGATCCATCATCTAAATTATACTCTAGTGCAGAGAATCACTTAGAAAAATGGTGCTATAAACTGGAATCTCTATGGCAAAAATCAATCCCTGGAAGCTGGTTAGTTTTAAGGAAAGATATTACCTATCTGCTAGGCATATCCATAGCTTTATTATGTTTATATTAATTTGCATATGGACTTTAACTCCATCATTTTTCTAATATGAAGTAAAATGAAGTCTTCTCATGCTACAATTTTTATGTGTTTCCACATACTTCCATGGAAGACTGTGTCTTCTTCACTGACATAGCTAGGTACAATTTGCAAGATTTTAAGGATGGCCTTACAACATTAATTAATGAACATACCTTTTTCTGCTGAGGTTTTCAGGAAATGTCCAAGAGGTCCTTTCTTATTCACATTGAGTCCATAACTTACTGTAGGTAACTGCCTTTTTACAAGTTGTGGGAAAATCCTAGGAAGTAAGAACATTATTGTTCTTCCCTGCTGCACAATGGGATCTTCTCTTCCTTGAATTCTTCTGCTGTAGCAGAACTTGATCCTCAGGCTCACGGGCACTGCACCATGTCATGGGTTCAGAAACTGAGAAAGTTTAATACAAGGGCACTAATGAGAACCTTGAGACCGTCATATAAACCTGATCCAAGTATCTGTGATCCTTATGTATGTTTTAATGAATGTAGTACAGAACACTTCTTTTTTATTTTCCAGTTTTGCAGCTGGAACTTTGAGATGTGGTGGGAAACATTTCTCTGAAATAATTCAGAAAATCAGTGGAAGACCCAGGGATAAATGCAGTTGTGAATCCCAGCCCAGCAATTTAACCGGAAAATGCTTATCTCTTCTCTTCATAGCCTTTCAGAAAGTCCAAGGGCCAGCAGGGCTAGGTGAAAACTTTAGCAATATGTACTGGATTCCATATTTGAAAATTATTAAGAAATTCATCAACAAAGACAGAAATGAGTTTCCTCTGACCTTGAAATATCCTTCTCCCCTGATACCTCATTTTTCATTTTTAATAGCTGTGAGAAGCATCTTTCTGTAAGAAACCATGGGTATTCCTTTTGCCAGTTTGTCAGCAAAACACAAAGCAATTTAAAAAGCTGCCAGCTACAATGACTTCTTCAGGTTAAAAAATACCCTTTGTTTTTCCAGTAACTACTAATGGTTTAAAGCACTTTCATAAAGATCTTCTGTACTTTGGGAAAAGAGCTAGTTTTATATATCTTTATCGGAAAAAAAATCCCAACAAATCTCCCAAGGTCCAGCAGCCTCAGTACATGAAGGATTTTCTTCTTCCTTTATAGAAACCTTTTTTTTGGTTAATTCCTCAGATTTAGACAGAGGCAGCTTGAGAGTGTCGGATGCTGTTCTTCTTGTCACTTATGTATGCCTCCTCACAGACTATGATATCACAACTAATTTATCAGGCTTTAGTGAGATCAGAGCAGGGCCAATGCCAGTGCTCCTTTCCCCTGATTCATCAGGTGATATTTTTTTGTTCTTAGTGTGATCACAGAAGTGTATAAATAGGAATAGTGTTCAATATGTGATCCCCAGGCCAAATTAAAAGGTTTCACTGAGATCAGATGTATAAGATGGGCTGAGCATCTAAAGTAAGATTTGTCAAGCAGATAAACTGGGTGGCAATGGCTAAAGTACTGCTTAAGTAGAGAGGCTTTGTTTCAGGGCATGATAAAGGAATCTGTGCCAGCTTTTATAAAGAAATATGCAAAGAAATAAGCAGTGTTTTCTTGCTTTACATTCTCTCATAGGGGTGGACCTTTTTTTCCTTCCTTTTCTTTTTTTTAGTGAACTAAAGAAGGCAGCTCACTAACCACTGACTGGATCTGCTGGTATAGTTACATTGCTTCAAAGAGAAAAGCCAAATATTTCCAAAGTCAGGCAAGATATTACCCTGAATGGGTTAATTAGGATACTCTGGGTTTTGTTGTTAGCACTACTCACATTACTCTTTCCAAAGTATTGGGGAGCATAATCCTAAGGATAACTGTTGGTGCTTGAAGAAAATAGTCACAAAAGGAGGGCAAAGAAGTTTCAGCAAAGAAACTGCTGGTTTAACTTGCATCTTCATGTCCCCTTGCAAATGTGGACAAGACCAGGGAAGTACTGAATTCATACCCCTTCTGCAAAAGACTGTTCATTGTATTAGAGCCCGTCTTTTTTTCTCCAGGTGGGTTATCCTGGCTGAATAAGCATTCAGCCTTTTCCAGGGGTGACCGATCTGTTCTATCATCACAGAAGTGCTAGAACATTCCTTCTGTTTCAGACATTTACTTAAGTTTTACATTCCTTTGTGCCAGGAAAGGACAGTCAGGGGTTAAGGACTGAACTGTAGCTGCCTCCTTTGAGGAGCAAAGGCTCTCAAGGCAGCAAGAGAAGCAAGGCTCTACAGCCTACAGACGACAACCTGCAACTGATGGTGTCTGGGATAACACAGAGAAGTACACCGCAGTTTTTGTACTTTTCCAGTGTCAGCACGACATACACTGGAGTGATTGTATTGCTGCAGCATGAGCTAAAATGAGGCTCTACAAAGTGTGATAAAAGAGCTCATAGTTTTGAATTAAAAGACACAATTCCATTCTAAAGAATACAAAAATCTTTGCTTTCCAGAAATACCAGACTGGTTTAGCTACTGAGTCTGCATATTCATAGGGCAAATTGGTTTTAACAGTTTGTTTCTAGGTGTTGATTCTGACTTCTGGATGAGCTTTTTGTTTTCACTTGGTAGCAATAGCATGGCAGTAGCTTAGTTGCAGCTGAGTTGTGGAAGACGGAACCTGAATGTTATCCTGCGGCACAATGAATTGTGGATTAGAGGATGAGATGTCAAATCACCTAGCAATCTAGTTCTCAGAAGAAATCCCCTTTCTTCCCTATCTTGATTATTATGTGCTTTTTTACTTTCTTCTTCTGCATCTCATTTCTTTGTTGCAGCCTCTACAAAAAACTTTCCTTGCCTATCTTCCCAGCTTTTTTATTCTTCAAAGAACTCATTATTTCCCTCTTCAAAAATTCAGGCTTTGCCTTCAACCTTTTTCTTACCTCTGTCAGTACCATTCTATGTGCTCTTGCTCATGATTTCTCCATTTTCCTTTGAAGCTAGCCAAGTCAATTTCCTCACATGTCCGTATTTTTTAAAACTCTTCTCTGACAGAGAATTCTGGTCTGTATCTCTCTATTCCTTATTTATTATCTATTTCTGATGTGCAGCTTTCAGGGAACTAGCTCACAAGCCTGAAGTAGAAGGCTACAGATGCTTAGCAGTGGTCATGTTAGTATAACAAATGATTAGGTAGACTGGGGAATAAAAAAGGGTCTTGGCTAGTTAAAGACTTTGATTGTACATTATGTTACTTCCTCCTTTCACTCCATGCTTGGTTTGCATGCAGTCTCAGATGCAGAGCTCTTTAGGCGATCTAATTAAAAATATTTGTATAGCACCTTACACCAAATACAGTGTGGGGCTATGGTCAGCCTGGCTGATCAGCAGCTGCCTGCATGCCTCCAGCTTTTGGAGGTTCTGTTCCTGTCCCCACTATATCAAGTCGAGCTGGTCTGTGTTTACAGTGTTTTAAATCAAAGTGGAATTTGGCCCAAATGTTAGTAAAACATTCTTCCTAGAGTATTGCAGTGAAGTCAATACTCTTATTGTTTCCTGCTGTGTCTTTATTTGCATGTTAATGGCAGATTATTGTTGTCTATTCCAGTGTACTTCCCCAGAGAGTCTATGCATGTTTTTATTGATTAGTTCCTCTTCATTTAACATTTAAATGGATATTTTCAAATTGGTGCAAAATTATAATAGTGTGTTTGCTCAAGGCATTTAACTGTGGTATTAGCAGAATCATCCAAGTCTGCTGATTATGCATGCTTTGTACAAAAGAGTTTAAGGACTGCAGTGCAGACCTGCAATTAGGTCTGAGTTACACAAGCAGATGAATCCTGGGCCAAAAGCACCCATCTTCTCATTTATCTTCCTCAAATGCTAGTGAAGTATGAAAGCAGAAAGTACACATTAAAGTAAGAAAATAAATCTTTGTAGCCTTCAGAAAATTTCTGAAACTTTTTCCAGTTTATATAAATGTTATCTACAGATCCTATGCATTATCTAAGTTATTTCCTTCTGTTGTAGAAACTTTGGAGATGAACTTTTTCAGAAAGAAGGTTTTATTAGGTGAGGATGTTGCATGTAATAGAGAAAATTCTGGCCATGCGACCATGCACTGAAAGGACTGATCTGCAGCTCCAAGAGTATGGGCTGCAGTCTCACCAAGTTACATAAAACTCATCTGGCCTTCTCAATATCTAAGTAGAAGAGACATAAAAGCTGAAGTTTTGGAAAATAACACTTCATTTCTCAAATGTGGCTGTTTTGGGTGTTTCTATGGTTGCTTTTTTTGGGGGGGGAGCTGGGGGAGAAGGTGGGACATGGAGGGGGCCTTTATGAGATCTACTGGCCTTGCAAACTGGCTTTCTTCATTGTATCTACAGGTCTGGCAGAAACAAGATTCCCTGTTGTTTCTGAGTGGCCTGGAGACGTGGTTATCTTTGCCTTGTTCATTCTGAGTTAATCTTGCCAGTGCCCTTCCATAGTCTCAGTCTGGCACTGGACGCCTCCTAACAGATTCCAGCTGACAATTATAAGCTGTTGAAAACACAATAGACATTCTCACAACAAACCCAGCTATTCTGGCTGCATTCAACTTCATTAATTAGAATTGTAGCATCATCTAGGGTGAAAGAGACCTTTAAGAGCCCAGAGTCCAATCATATTGGACTTCCCATGGTCTTTTTTTCTACATTTGTCTTATTTTCCTGTGCTAAGGTACAATAAATATAACTATTCTGCTCAACAGCTTCTCAGTTTTGGTTAGAAGGTCCTTTCAGGCTGAGCAGGGAGTCTTGCTTGGAAAGCATCCTGGTACCTGAGAGAGAACGTGCTACCTCTATCAGTAGTATTGTGTTGGTGTGTTTCTTACCTCACAGTATGTTTTGTCATTAATTTTTGAGAAGATTGCATATCTGTAACTGGAAAGGCATGAATAATCCTAAAGTAATGACAGAATAAGCTTTTTTTGTGGATAATGGGTGGAAAATATAGTTCACCTGATATGGAAGAGTTAAATGGTAAACTCTGAGTGATATCTGGGTGGGGTGGATGCAGTGTGTATGAGTAAGCCTACACAGGCAACTGTCTGCCTCTCAGGGGAAAATGGAGATTTTCACCCAATTCTGTGGGATTGGTGGAATTTACACTAGAAAAGTTTTGTACAAAGAAAACCACTTTAGGTTTCAGACAGATGGCATTAACAGATGTTTGGTAAAACTGGCATATTCTGTGAATGTCTGATCAAATGTTCTTAAAGAGCAACATTTTAGTGTACTGTGATTATTTCACAGGGTGCAGTTGCATTTGTTTGGACACTTAAAAGACTGAATGTCAGTCCTTCTTTGATGACTGCAAGGATGTATGCAGAGTCCTTCCTGGGCTGGGCTCCTCAGGATCCTGCAGCAGGAGAAGGTGAGGGTTCCCAGCTGCTGCTCTGCAGAGCCTTGTGTCAGGGAAAGAAGTAAACACAGGACTGGAGTCCTTCTTGTGGCAGATATCTGTTATTCAAGAAGTCATTATAGATCTCTTTATGCATTTTAGACAAGTCTGTTAAAGTTGGTTTAAAACAATTGGACAGGGTCTGTAACGTAGCTAAATCCTAGAGAACTGCAGCCCTGAAATCATGCTGTAGCTGGTTACTGTGGCACAAAATCAAACGTTGCGTACAGAATCTGAAATTACGTAAGGATTTGTTAAAGATAGAGTTTTTGTCTTTAACTCTGCATTTCCTGGCTTTGTCAGCTTAAAGGAAACCTTAATGTTATTTTAATGTAGTTTGGTGTGTGGATTGCATCAAAGTAGCTCATATATTGATTGCTCAAACCTCAAAGCTCTGGAGGTAAATCTCTACTGAGAAGTGTCAGAACTTCAGTTAATACATGTATTGATAGGCATAAGATGTCACTATTGTGCTTAATGCAGAGATAACATTTGTGTTGAAATTTTAATGCCCATAGTGTTTAGCCTTTCTAGACTATGGCAAGCTAATCAAAGAACCTTCTCTGGTATATAAATCACTGCACACTGCTGAAAATTGTAGGCAAAGTAGATCAAGGTTTCCGATCAATTCAGTCTTCCATCATTCTTTCCAGCAGCACAGAAAATATAGTCCATGTTGTACTTACAGTTTGATAGCAAGGAGATGTTTAACATCAAGGCTGGAGATTAACTGCGACAAGTTATATTGTGGAGAATGTGAAATGGTGTTTAGACTGAAATATTAATTTCTAGATTGATGTAGAACTCCATAATTGAGGCCATATATCAGTGCTAAAATCAATTTGATTATGCATCATCAACATTCAAAAACTGGTCGGCAGTTTCAAATTCTGGAAATTAATGCAGGAGGGTGAATCTGGCTTTGCACAATATATTATATTCTCAAACCTTGGTAGCGTTCAATATCATAGAAGAAAAGATTTTTCTCCTCTCCATTTTCACAGACTGTTTCTCTTCTCTTGAAGACTTAAGAAGTGTTTTATTAAAAGACCTGTATCTGATCAATAAAGGAGGTGGTTTATTTGTAATGAACACCTTATTGTACGGTTCAGTTTCTTTTGCTATTTGTGAGTTATCTGCATATAGTTTTTGACCTTCAACATTTGTTCATTATATGCAAAGATTGTTTTGAATGCATACCAGCCTATGGGCTGCACTTACCTTGAAATCATCGTTTATCAGTATCTGCTGTTTATTCTGCATCATTGGTCACCAAGGGCATGTGGTATTTCTCCCCCCCCTCTACTCAGTTCTGCACTGAAAACCACAGAAAGCTTTCATGGAACTATTTCTGCCTTGGAATTTAGATCCACAGTGGCTAATGAGGTACAGAATAATCATTGTACAGTTGAAGGCTTCTCCACTATCAATACCTGGAAGGAAAAGTGTATTTAAAAAAAAATTAAATTATTTTCACAAAGGAATTTCTTCCATATTTGCCAGTGGAGGGCTACATTGATAAAGCTGTCCCGCATTTAGGGTTTAAGTTGGCTCACACCGCCTTTTGATCTGAAAGTAGATAGGAAGTATGTAGCTGGTCAGAAGTGCATTTCCCAAAATACAGTTCATCTAAAAAAATAAATAAATGGAAAACTTCTGCTGGTGTGAGCTACAAAGTGGAATGCTTGGGAGTTGTAACACTTGCTGGCAAAGTAGCTCCTTAAAAATATTAGTGTGTATAGTGTTTTATCAAGTGTAATCGCTTTGGGTTATCCTGTGAAAGACTTCAGGCCAAGTAATCTCTAGATGAAATCAATGGGACAAAAAGTCATGCATTCAGAGATTTTGAGGATTTGATTCCCTTCATGGTGGCTCTCCAAAACTGATGGAGTGAAATAGTTGACTGTCCAGGGTGGACAAGAAGGAAAATGCATTGTGGTTTTGGCATGATAAATTTTGGACAGATTAGAAAATACTCTGGTAATTAGGGGAATTCCAGGTATGTACAGGAAGCATATTTCTATAACCCATGATTATGTTGGGTTTCATGTAAAGCTATTTGTTTGGCTGCCAAAGTGTTTCATGGTGTGATGCCAACTGTAATGTATTCAGAACACAAGCTAAAAAAAAAACCCTCCAAACTTTGATGCTTGATGAGTTCATAGCATGGGAACACAAAGAAAAAGAACCTTGAAAACCTCAACAAGAATAATTAAGGTAAATAGACAGGTTTCACTGTTATTGTGATTAAAGCATAAGGAACTTTTGGACATTACATAGCTATCTAGAAATTCAAAACTTCTTAGAACAAAAGCATGTACTGTAGTATCTCTATTATCTAACTATTACACTACACAATTTATTATGAGCTGACTTACTTGCCCCTCCTTTGTGGACGGAGTGTGCTGCCATTCCAGCCTTAGTTCCAGCCTCAGAAAAATATTGGCATCTTTTGAAAATACACTGGAATAAAAGCCACTGGAGATTACAGTTTTTAAGAGAATCTTTAATAGTTTATAGAAATGGGGCAAATAATATAACAAATTATATTTTTGAATATATTTTATGCACTCAGAAGTATATAGCAGAGTTTTGTAAGTACCATAAACTAGAAGTTCACCCTTGAAGTGATAATTGTAGCTATGCCAGAGTATCCAAAACTCTCACAGAGGAGTGAGATTTTAAGAAGTAGTTGAGAGAGAGGAAAAAAAAAAGGTGGAAAAATAAGAGGAGTAATACAATAAGCTGCATTGCTGCTGGATGCCGAAAGAACAACATGTACAATAAGCCATGTACCTGTGACTCTTGGCGACAGAGCTGGTGTTTCTTTAAAAAGGTGATGGGCAAGGACTGGGCAGAGCCCAAGTCCAGGCACTGCTGTTTCAAGTCCTGGTTTTAAGGCACTAAAACCAGTCTCGGGCAAAAGCACAGTCCTGGCTGTGATCACTATCCCTGCCTGCTGAGAACCTTCCAGGTTGGACGCACCTGCATGAATGCAGCTTTGCTGCTGCTGCTGCACCTCTCTGATGGGTGCATAGGGAACAGTGACAGTTTGGAAAGCCCAAGAGCAAGGTGTAGAGGCACAACAGGATTGAGGAAAATCAGTGAATTCCCCCGTACTTTGGTTCTGGAGGCTGGGATAGAGATGGTTTCCAAGTTTGCATGTGTCAGGGCTTCTTTTCCTGACCTTTCCCAGGGCTGGCTGAAATAGTCTTGGCCCTGGGATGGGAGCAATCCCATCATCAGCCGGTGCAGCACTCCAGGCGTATGCCAGAAATAAGAGAGTGCAACAGCATCTGCACCCCAGCTCTTCCCCTGGGCCCAGCATAATGAGTGTGGCCAGAGTGGGAAGGAGGGTGTGGTGTCAGCCAGCTGCCGAATTAATTAATTGGGAGCTGAAAATACATGGATTGACTCTAGGGCTGCTTTGGGGTGTGCGCTGGGGGATGGATTTGACACTGACCACAGCCAAGCAGCCACAGGCTGGGCTGATAGCAGCTGGTATGCCCTTCTGAGATGACCTTCTGAGATACTGCTGAGGGCCTAGCTCCCCAAATAGTTTTAATAGGTTGCAAATTTTGGTCGTTTTTAATTGCTTTGTTTATAATCCAAATCTGCAGGGCTGCTTTGTTTTAATGAATCCATTGTCAAGCCGCAGCTCAGACATTAGTCTGACATCCTTTTTCATTGCCTCAGCCCAGGATATGGTGTGAAAATGTAAATAACTATTTTCCTTCTCCAGTGAAGGAGCAGAAGGATCTATGGAGAGCAGGACTGCATAATAAAAGCAATACTGGGATTAAAAGACAGCAGAGGAGTATGCAGCACTGTGTCTCCCTCCTATCTCCATCATAAATTTTTGTTTAGTCTTAGTGAAATCCTTTGAGCTCTGTATAGCTCCTTTTCCCCAGTTGTGTAAAGGCTGATTGCTGGGATTACAAAACTCAGAGGTATGATGAGGCATGTTCTTCTTGCATCAGGCTCTTTAAGAGAAGGTGTAATGGGAAATGAATGAAACCATTATTTCATGGTGTCATTCAGCACCTAGCATTGGAAAAAGTCTGCTGCTGCAGCTTTGCTGTCTGCAGAGGTTGAATCTCTGGCGCAAGGATGAAACAAATTCCTAGATAGATGCATAATCTCACTGAGATAGCACTCACCGTAGCTAGAGTGTGTGTTTGTTGTTTTGACCTTGAGGGCTGTGCTGGTTCACCCACACAGCCAGGGACTGAAGTGGGCTCTCCCACTGCATGAGTGGGGTCATTTACATTGCAGCAACTTCAAAGGCATGAGCAGAGGAGCATGGATAGGGATATGTAATCTGCTTGTTCTGCTTCTGAGTACTAGGGATATTGTGTTTTCTCTCCCTTTTAAATACATCGCTTTCGATCTGGTGTGCATCTGGAGGCAATGTGTTAGATGGGAGTACTGACTCTTTTCCGGCCAGGGCTGCAAGGACAAGTAGCACCCAACATCTACTGGCTCTGCTCCTTCCTGAAGGACTAACAGAGGCAAGACCCAGGCCTTTACCTCTCCCCCTAAAGACAGATGATTGACATCAGAAAGCTCCAAGAAATTATCCAGAACTAGAAAATCACCAGTTCCTGCTGCCCACCTTTTTCCTCTTGTGGAGATTGCCCTCCTTGGACAAAGGCTGGTTAAGATTTCTGTGTACCAGCTTCTCAGCAGCTGCTCCTAGGGGTCAGGTGTTGTGTACCACTGACTCCAGCTGAAGGAGATATGCCAGAGTGTAAACAGAGGCATCCACTTGTCTATAGCCATTGTCTGTCAACGGCAAAGAAATGCTGTGGGCAGCTTGGACTGTGCCAGTGCTTGTGTCTGAGATTCAGAATCTGTGAAGGAATTCCAAGTACATAAAAAACCTCTGTTGTCCAGGATAATGGGGTGGAGGGTGAAAGGGAGAAGTGCTGTGATAACTCACATAAAGTCAGAAGACAAACAATGCGAAGCCTGTGTAAATTGGGGCACGAGAACAAATTTAGTGCCTCTGCTTAGAAAAAAACTTCTTTTTAGAGAACAAGAACAGCAGTGATTGGAATAGTGGAAATTGTGCCAAAGTTGACAAACATGGAAAATTACTCGATCCTTTTGTTTGTTCCTGAACCTTGATGGTATTTTGGTTTCTATGGAAATGCTCTCTTAGGGATGAAACCCTTCTCATCATGGAGGGTCATCCAAGGTGGTCTTGGGAGGGGGAGAGGAGAGGTGGCTGATGGGGATCCTGAGGCCAAATTCTTCCATGAGCTGCAACAAGGCTGTAGATTGGCTGGAGAGGACCTGGCAGTTGGGTCTATAATCTGCCTGACAACAGAGCCCATCCTTGGGTGGGTGGAGATGGGTGAGGGTCGCAGGCAGCTGTTGCTACAGCTCCAGCCACTGACTCTGAACATCTGGGGAGGTGCCAGGAGTGCGTGCTGCTGGGACTCTTGACTCTGAAGTTGTAGCACTTAACTTCCTAGAACATTGTGCGTGTTTGTGTACCTGCAATAGCCATTTATATTCATTTATAATCCTGACATGCTCCTCAGCCAGGAGATGAAAAGGGAATTTCAATCTGAGATGGGGTTTGCCACGATGTTGCAATAACTGTTCTCTTCAGTGCATCATTTCTATAAGGCTCTGTCAATCAAAAAGTTCAATGTCTTCATTATTCTGTAGGCACATGTCATGCTTGAGGGGAGCACTAGCAGGCTCAGTGTTGGGACTTGCCCAGAAACAGCAACAGAGGTAGCTTCACTGAGAATCAACAGAAGCTTATCTGTACTACAGCTCTTTTCTGGAACGTCAAAGTAACATCTTAAGTTCAGAAGCCCTTAATGAACACACCAGACCGAATTCTGCTTCAGAATATGCATGTGCGGCTCCCATTGAAGTAAATGGGCACACTGCCTGCATCTGAGATAAAGATCTGGCTCGTAGCAAGCAAAGCTTAAAGAGCTATACACTGGGTTTTAATGGACTGTCGCCTACAAGCCTACAACAGAATTTATTTTTAAGCTCTTTTCAGTTATTTCTAGTGTTGCAATAGGTAAACTTCCCTTGTTTTGGAGCTATATCTCGTGCATACTGGTTTAATAGGGTATAGAAATAGAAATAAAGCAATCCAACCAGATAGTTTATTGTGGTTTCTTTAAGGCAATGTCAAGTTATTTTACAAGCTTGCAAAATTACATTTATTACACTCCAATCATCTGGCAGACCATAAACACTCCTGAATCTTTCTGTTGGAGGAATGGTATTTTTTTTAAACCTAGATAGGGAATATGAGTTTGTTTGAAGAATGAGTGAATTTGCCGAACATCTTTTCATTTTCCTTTAATTTGGCCTGCTTGGCCTTTAAGAGCTGTGCCTCCGACATCTGTTTTTTCTTTGCTGACACCATTCAGGGAAGTAATCAAGGAAAGGTCTGCCACTGCTTTGCGCTCCACTAAAGTGTGTGCATGTTTGAGTATGTGTGTGCGTTTGGAAATTGCAGACCTTTCCCAATGAGGAAAATGGTGAGATACAAGAAAGAAATGATGAAATAGGATTAACAAGGTTACAAATAAAATGAATTCCAAAGGTAATAAGTCAAAATAATGGAAGTTAAGAAAAGAAAAACAACCCACAAAAATAGAAATGTTATAATAAGGAAATATACATTACAAAGGAATATTAAGCTTAGAGGTGTGATTCAATTTCATCTCACAAAACCTAAATGCAGGATGTTTTGGGACACCATACGTGTGTTGGAAGGGTGACATAGTAATCCTAAAGCAGAAAGTGAGCGAGGAGCCCAGCCACCAGCCCTATGGTGCTTCATCCTTCCTGTAGTACTTTTCCTTCAGAGGATGCAAACCTTCCTCTTACAGCAGAGGATTGTTAATTTGGACCCAGGATCTACGTCCAGGGTTCCTAGACACCACTGAAATGTGCTACTTATTTACTGTGCATAAAACTCATAGGGAAATGTACCATTCAAGTATGAACAGTCACATATGCTAAATTGAGGGAGCTAATGCAGTCTTTCGTATACTTTCGTATACTATTTGGAGCAGCTTGTGACACAAGAAAATAACAAATGAGCACTTTACTAAAAGGGGACTCCCAGTGGGGATGTTAAGACTTCTCAAAGATTTTCTTAAATTCAGAATTTAAGGCTTTGGACTGTGAGCAGGTTTAATGCCGCTGTTGGTCTGTGAGCATGACAACTGTGCACTGGGTATTTCTTCAGGATTGGGGTTTTGTGTATATAGAATGTGCCAGTTCTATACAATATAACTACAAGATAGGCCAAAAATAAAAGACAAAAAGGAGAGAAATCTCAACTCAGAGGCACACGTTTGTTATTTTTGAGCTTTGTAATTTATAAATGCATGATGCCTATTTGACTTGTTGGAAATACTGCTCCTCTCATCAGTAAGGTTATAAATCCTCCTCTACAGCAACAAGGCAATATGTGTGTAAAACCTCTAGAGTAGACCAAGACAGAGGCATTTTAATTCTCATTGTCTGGGTATGTTTGGGGAATGCAAGTGGACAATATTCCAGAAAAGGCTGTGCCAATCACATATAACTGGACTAATGCAGAGCCAGTGGTGAAAAAGAAGTAGTTCCACCAACATCAGAGTTTATATGGTTTAATTTCTTTCAATTTTTTATCTTGTATAATGAAGAACAATCCTATCTCTCAGCTCGTACGAACAGTGGGGTGTTTGAAATATCTCCCTTCTTTTAGCTTTTCAACTAATGTAATTGTGCTGGATCCTTTCTTGCAGAGGATTAAAAGATTCATTCAAGTACCTGCTCTCAGTTTGATTGCCATTTCATGAATGCATTTATGGACTTTACTACTTCTTCTTCAGGTAAGAATTAATATTTCCAGCAGCTTAAGTAGTAATGAGGAACTGGATAAACTGTTTCCTTAATATGCTAAAGTATAGGAAAAGATGAAGAAAATCCCAAACCACAGCAACTCAAATTTGTATGAGTTAAAAAAGATGTGAGGGAAAAAGCTTTCAAAAATGACAGAAAAGGGAAAGGTGCTTCACATGCTGGGCTTAAAATTTCAAATTCTGTAGGAGAAATAAACATATCTGCAAAAGCACTGAGAAATAGTATCAGTGAATGCCCTAAAATAAGAAGTGAATGATATACATGTTAGAGCCTACATCGTGCTATTTTCAGGAGTCTGAGCGTGTACACTCAAATATTAAGCACCCCAAATCACTTACTGTTTGGGTAACTTTGCTGGGCAGTATACGTAATATTTTTCATGGTGGTGGTGGTGGTGTATCAAACACACTGTTATATTGAGAGCACCCCATACCTATTTTGTGATCATATGGTGAGCTGTGACTGCTGAAGCTAGAGGAGCTACTAGGTCTGTATTTTTTACTCCAGGGTTGGACACCTGTTTGCAAGCTTTTATGGAATTAATAAACACAGCCTGGTTCTCAGAAACATGCCTGTAGCAAATGAAAGTCTTTCAAAATTTTTATAGCATAACTTAAATACACTGAAAACAAGTAAGGGAAAAAGTGCAAGTAAAGGACCTGAGCAGAACAGCTTTCACCATAAAAATATGATAGGCATGGTTTAGAAATATGCTTATTGATCACTAATAAAACTCAGGGAAACAGAGTTACACAATGAACCTAATGCACAACCAAAGCTTAAGAAGGTGCCCAGGCTATTTAACAGATTAGCAAATGTGAGCAAAGAAAGATTTTGCAAGGTGTTAGCGCATACCAGTACAAGACACGTAGACTAAGAAAAGACAAACATTGGAAAAAAATCCCTTGTCATCCAATCTCACTGGCTTGTCCCTGGCTCTGATGGATTTTTGAGAGTGATATGGGGTTTCAGTTACGGGAAGTTCTGTTCCACTGATTTTTCTGTTAATGTTTCCAATACAACCAGCACAAGTTCTTGCAAGGACCCTGAGTCCTAAGCCAAGTACTATTACCTGCTTGATGGCTTAATATTCTTGGGTCTGGGACTTCTGCCAGGTGAACATATGAGTGAAGTGGGGACGAGGATCTTTGTTATTTATCCGTGCAGAAAATATTTCCATCAGAGCTTCACAAACTGAAAGCAAAATTGAAAGAAAAGGAAATACTAAGGAGATAGCATAAATGAACTAGTCAAGAGGATTTTAAGAGAGGTTATGTTGTGTAATTTTCGTTTCCAGTTCTTCAAGGTCTGTGATACCTGAAAGCATTGGGAATGTTTTTGTTTTGCTTTGTTTTGTTTTTTTTTTTTTCCCTTTCTGAAAAAGCACTCCCTAAAGGTGTGGGATTCAGCCTGGCCTGTGTGCTCCTGGTCTTAGCTCGATAAATTGCAGCTCTAGGGAGCACCAGCCAGGAGACACCCAAGTTGTTGCCCTCCATGTTGTGCTGACATCTACCACTTCCAAACTTTATATGCTTTCCTTCCAGATTATCCCTGCCTCTGTTCTGCTCATGGGAGGCACACCCAGGGAGACTCTGGAAGTTTCAGCAGCTGTAAATAATGGCCGCACAGAGAAGCAAGGGTGATGCTTGAATATAGCATGAAGGAATTATCAAAGAAGGATGAGTTTAGTGCCAAGAATATATACCAGCCCTAGTTTCCTCAGCTTGGAGGTTAAAAGCAGCAGGGCAAAATGCAAGTCTTCACCCAGGCTTTTTTAATAGATCTGGAGTGGGAATGAGCCTGTTTTCCTATCTACTGTGTTTTTTCTTGCTGTCTCATTCTGCTTAATTGGGTAACTCTTGTTCTTTGAAAGCACTTTGATTCACCATATGAACACTGGAAGTATAATAAAATCAGGCTGTTTAAGAGTGTGTCTGGAAATGGCGATAAACAGTCCATTCTCTGCTCTGCGGTTAGTTACATCTGTGGATCACAGTGAGTTCCCAGCCCCTGCTGGAGGCCAGCTGGATACAGTGGTGTTATGGAGGTGTTGATTATTCATTTTTTTTTATCTTGGGATATTCAAGAAGTTTAATAAATTAAGGCATCGTGCAATGTACAGTCAATAAGTAGAGAAAGAGTCTCATGTGAGAAAGGACCAGTCTTTCTCCTGCATCAGCTTCAGTTGACCTCCCAGGCACTGTGAAGTGAGAGAGGAAAGAGAGTGACTCTGTGATCAGAAGATTTTTGCTGTGCTCAGGACATTAAACAAAGCAGAGCTGATAAATTTGTAAGAAAAATGAGAGATGGAAAGCAGCACCTGAAAGTTCATTTATTCTGGATTGTAACCCCATATAAGTGGTGGGAGGAGTAAGGGAGGGATGCAGGTAAAGAATAGGATTATTTTGGATCGCAGCTGTGTTTGGATATGTACTAGCATCTTCCCCACTATTAAATAGCATAGGGATGCCATGCCAGCAAAACTAGAAATAAGTGTTAATAGATCTAGAAGTGCCAAAAGGACATGGGCAAGACGTTTCGATGGTGTATTTCTGTTTTTTCCAGTCCTAAGTTTAACCCTTTGGACATCAGGCCTTGACAGAACACAGGGGTTGTTATTTACCCTAATATTACCAGGTAAAATATTGTGTGAATTTAAT
>JAOEHY010014197.1:0-12160 GCA_025447955.1 Psilopsiagon aurifrons | reverse complement strand
GCCCACGGATCCAGCCTATCCAGATCCCTCTGTGGAGCCCTCCTACACTCAAGCACATCAACACTCCCGCCCAACTTAGTGGCAACTGCAAACTTGCTGAGGGTTCACTCAATTCCCTCATCCAGATCTGATAAAGATAACAAACAGAACTAGGCTCAATACTGAACCCTGAGGAACACCACTTGTGACTGACCACCAGCTGGATTTAAGTCCATTCACCACCACTCTGGGCTGGAAGAGCGAGTCAACCTGACTCCCACGGTTGGACAAGCACACTAAGCCGCAGCATCTCTGCATACTGCCAGTCTTTTCCAGCGCATGAGGCAGAGGAACACCATGTACATAGTACTTGAAATTTGGTTTAAAACTGGATTAACCACTTAATCTGGTCAATTGCCACCTTTTTCACTGACTGTTCTTCAGAATGGATGTTCTCAGGATTGAATAACTTGGTATACATTTTTCACTGCATGCCATACAAAGGTGTTGCAATAAAAATTAACCTTCTAAAGTAAGGATATATTTTGTAAATACACAAAGATTCATGCACCTTTTAGAGGAACTGGCTATATTAGGACCAGGAAAAGATAAATAAAAGCTGTAAAGTGGTGTGCTGTGGTGTAATTTCAAATGGTGGTACAAATTCCACATATGAACAGAAATTTTGATCTTCTTAGATACTGCAGTTCACAACTTGATTCATTCAGATCAGCTGGTAAAATTCCATTAGGGACAACAGTTAGATGAATAAGGACCTCTGTAAGTACAGGAGTGATGTTCACTTTGTAGAACCCAGCCTATAAGAACAAGTTACTTATCCCAGGTCTAACACAGCGATGAAACAACCTGAACAAATTATCTGAAGTTAAGTGTTCCTTTGAAACTGGAATTAAAGCACTAACAACACATCTTACATATATACCAATCTCAGTATTACTGATTGTTTTTCAATGCATTCCAACCTTGCAGCTCCTGTTCCTTGGAGACAATTGGCCCTTAGTCATTTTGATGGGGAAACATGCAGAAGAGCCATGGGATGCCTTTTCCATCCACCCACATTTCCCCATTATTGTTGGACTGCTCCCTTCAGCAAATTTTGAAATAGATTTTCTCATTCAGTTTCCCATTAATACAGCATTTCTAGTTCCATTACTGATTTCCACACTACCATCTAAGGTGCTTCAGGGCTTGGAAATTCTTCCATGACATTCCTATGTTTTAAATTATTTTTCTCGGTCCACTTCTATTACTACTGTAATTGCGCAGGGTGTATTGCTCTAACCCACTGATATTGAGCCATGTTCTACGAGTCTGGTTGGTGGTCAAAAGCTGTTCCATATTGACCTGTGCCTTTAATTAAAAAGCTGGTGAGATCAACTCCAGCAACTTCACAAGAAACCGAGTGCTGACAGCAGTCACATTAGTACAGTAACTTTGGGAATTTGTCTTCTGGGCTATCCATGTCCCTGGAATGCTGGGCTGGGATTCAAAACGCGCATTTCTGCTAAACCTTGTGAGGGGTAAGAAGGTTTCACAGAATATGACCCAGAAAAGTAAAGCCTTTGAAGGAGTGCTGCTCCACAGTTGCAGTTACCCAAAGTTACTGAGAAATCAGACTTGCAGAACAGAGCTGTGAAGGAAAGAAAGTGCTGGAATTTGATTTCCTGCACAAGACTGAACAGCAGGACCCCTTTGAAAGACTTCATCTGACAGCAAAGCTTCCACAAAAATAAATTGTGGTTTAGGGTCTCTATTGACAGCTAAAAGCATAGACCAAATGTCAGCACAGTCGTACTCTAAAATGGGTGCTTATAAGCATAATTTGTTGAGGAACCAAGAGCAGCATCTGTAGCAATAGCAATTTCCCCTCCTGTGTCTCTGCAAAAGATGCCTGCTTACATCTCCGCTTCCTTTTATCAAGGAAGGGCTACTCCAGGCTCTGTCCAAAGACACTGGCTTATAAAGGAGAACAGACATAAAGGTGCCTTTTGATCTTGAAATCGCTAGGGGAACACTGTGGTCATACTAACTGTACTGTTCAACACAGACACAAAGGGAAAAATCCATTTCAGTCTCACATGGGAAAATTCCTGCCTACCAGCAACTTAATGAGTGAACTTAATGAATACGGAAAATAAACAAATAAACAATACAGAACTGAAACACTGGCTGGGTTCCTCAGGCATGAGGAACCTGGGTGCTGAGACTTCGGTTATCATGAGCATTTGTGGAAACCAGAAGATAAGATAGTTCCCATCTTGTGTTCACACCCACATGGAAAGATGGAAGCTAGATGAAAAGTCAGCACCAGCAATTGCAAAAAATTACTCTGATCTTCCTAAGAAGACTTCTTACTGGCTCTATTCTGACCAAAGAACATGGTCACAGAAAGGCTGAATGAGTGCTCATACACTAATGAAACAGGTGATTCCTGCTAAAAAAACCCATAAAATGAACAAACAATCCTTCCCTTGATTTGACAGGTCAGGTTTAAGATCTTGTTACAAATACACTTCTTGATCTGTTTTATGGCCTCATGCTCAGTGTGTGAATATCTAAGAAAGCTTTGCTACCAGCCATCCAGAACTTGGAGACTGAATTACATTAGAGCTTTTGGTGATTTGTTTTTAATCAATCAGTGTCAAAGGACATCACTTTCTGCATGCACGGGTGTGTAGTATTTCTCCTTTCTTTCTTCTGGGGTGTGCAGTATTTCTCCCCTTTGAACTTACCTGTGACAGCCACTGCTCAATTTCAGTTTTTCTGTGGAATGCTGGGACCTTCAGATACATCCATATTGCAATCAGGATCAATCAGAAGTATGATTTTTACAGGAACTGCACACAAATCATTTGAGGGAGAGACCACACAAGGGTACTGCGGGTTAAAAGTGGACACTGACCAGAAAATATCACTTGCGGGAAATACTGGAAATCAGGAATAAAGCTTTAGTAATTTAGATTCTAATAAAAATGTGTAAATATATTGTAACAGATTATTGGAAAGGAAAAATAACTTTCATATATTCTTGTGCATTGTAAAATCTCAATCGAGCTAATCTGTTTGACATGGGAAGCAGTGACCTGCCCCTGGTGTTTCAACTGATTTCATTAACAAAGGTTTTCTGAGGTGAACGTATCAGGTACCAAAGACGAAGTCTTTAAGGGCTTGGATAGTTAAATGAATCGTTCAAGGCTTTTAACTCTACTCAATCATATTATGATGGAGAAATTTAGTCATAATATGTGACAGTTATTGTAACCAAGCTAGGTGATCTAGGAGATGGCCCCTCTGGTCCAGCAATATTGGTCTACAATAGTACATAACCGAAGGGAGAATATTTTTTTTTCCGAAGATACTATCCTTAGGAAAACTTTGCTTGCTTATCTGATCAATCATTTAAGAAGATGTGTACTGACCTGTCAAAGAATATTAAAAGAGCTCTCTGAAACAGCCTTGCAAAGTACTCTAAACATGTGCAGTAACAGAAATTATTTGGTCTGCTGAGAACTTGAAGTAAAATACTCATTTACTGCAGTCCATAGTGAAAGATGGGTGCTTCCAGGGGTCGATTCTTCTCAGCTGTTGGACAGTTAGCTGCAGATGGGATGAACTGTCTCCTGTTTCTCTGCATTAAAGAGGAAGCTGAGATCACTAACATAGATTAAACTCCAGTTTTAGGTTGCCACAGCTGAATGAGTTCTCCCCTTACACTTTTCTGATTTGGAAACCAAACATTATCTTTAGGGGTATACTGCAGGTATGTGCACCTACATATATTAGACTAAACTGTCTTATTCTTTAATGTCAGGTTAAGCAAAAGATTAGGTAAGTGAAAGATTGTGCTTTCATTTGATGTCTGAGGCATTGACTGAGAATGAAACTGGCCCCCACTAGAGCCTTTGCACATAGCATGCAGCTGTCACACATGTGAGCTCCCACTATGCAGTGCAGGTCTCAGTAAATGGTGAACATGCTTAGAATAGAATTGCGCATAGGAACTATTAATGTAATGTATCAGGCAGGTCCTTTCTTTTTCCTGGGTTTTGAATCACATAGGCCAGCTTGAAAAATAAGTATTGGTTTTCATGCCAAATCCCACCAATATTTATGTCTGCATGAATATGTTCAGAATTATCATTGCTTTGAGTGAAAGGCGTTCTCCTTCTGGAAACATTTTATCATCTGCAAGTTAGAGCTGACATTATTACCACTTTGTTCCATAGATAAAACTGGTTTTGCAAATGTAAAGGCTAGGGACTTACATCAGAAGAGAAAGAAAAGCCCTTAGAAACACAGCATGGGAATCTTGGCTCCTTTGAAATCAATGGCAAAACTTTCACTGACTTTAGTGGGGCTGGGATTCCAGGCAGTGAGGATAAACTCGTGCACACAGCTGCTAAAGCAATGGTGATCATCCCTAGTGTGATTTCTGAGACTTCTACAGGTTAATGTAGCCATCACTAAATCCAGTGGCTTTCCTTTAATTCCCCTTTAAAAATATTTTCTTTTCAGAGGAATGCACCACAAATGGAAATTGTTCTGCTGCTGTTCTTTGCAACAGTGGATGTAAATTACATGTGCTAAGTGGAAGATCCACTGTGTAGGACGTAGGAAGTACAAGGCAACAGGGAGTATTTATCTGTCATTGTAAAGTAAACAGAGCTAAGAATTAAAGATGAAGTGGGAAGAAAAGGGAAGGATGCATATTGACTGAATAACCCGAGCATCATCATTTTCAAATCTATCTGTAATCTACTTGTTCCGCAACTGTGATTAAAGCGATCTTTAATTCATCTTGGAATTACATTTATCTTGTTTGGTTTCTGCCCATGTATTCAGGGAATTTTAAAAATGGCTATTTTCTGATTCAGTGAAATTTGAAAAAAATATGTCAGTTAAAAGCCAAGTGATATACGTGAAAAAGGAACATAAAGATACATTGGGAAAACGTGAAGTGAATAATCAACTGCACGGCACAGATCGGAGGGCTTAAAATAACACACAGCAAATGTGCACAATTATTCTGAGGAAACGAAAAATGATCAGCAGATCCACTCAAATAAATGCAAACAAATTGTCTCTAACCTGGTGCATCTCTAAGAAAAACAGGTGAAATCCCATCCCTCTCCCTGGGAGAAAATGCTCTAAACTTCCTAGAGAGAGACACTCGAGGAGTGATTAACAACAGCATCAGTTGATCTTTGTACCGTGTTTTAGAGATCAGTCTTCTCACTAAAGAGTGAGGTCAATAGATGCATCCAGATTATTCATTTTCAGCTGTTTCTAGTTTAACTAATATAAAATACTATGTACAACGGCCATGGTTTGGAGGCATTGTTTCGACATTCCTTTTTTAATTTTAGCAGCTATATTTTCTCTCTTAATCCCTATAATAATCCTGTTTTGAGGCATGCTTAATTATTTAACTTTGCCATTCTCTCAGGGAAATTATGGACTAAATTGCATGCATGTTATTAATACAAAGCACCATTTTGCTAGCTAATTTAAAATTTCACACCCACATCAAACAGGCAGATGTCTATAATCAATTATTTGTGATCCCACTCAACTGTGCAGAGCAGACAGAGCCTGCGCTCCTGTTCCCCCTCCCTGCTGTGAGGGCAGCATCCTGCTGTCAGGTCTCCCCAGAAACCCAGCCCTGCACACACTGGTACACTATCACTTGAATCTCCCAATTTCACAGCCTTTCTCCCTTAATGCCATGCTCAGTGGACACAGCTGGCTCCTCTTTTCTTTTTGGAAGTTGTCTTTTTTTTAAAGAAATTCCTTTACTACTCCTTGATTGCCATTGGATACACCCTGGCTCAGCACGCTTCTCAGCCTAATTGTGATTATTTCTGGCCCAACTTTGGGCCCCACCAAACCAACAGGCAGAATTTCTCCCAGAAAGGGGGAAAAGGCAAATTTAAACTCTCCTCCCAGTTGGTTTTGCTTTTAATTTAGAAATGAAGAGCATATATTTATTTCAAAAAGGTTATGTGTCCCTTTTCTTCATTCTTAGCTCTCACATTCATTTTGTATTGCAACGACTTCATTTTAAGCCTTGCGCACTACAGTCTTGTTTCCACTGTAATGCTGTTTAATGTAGCAACACAAACCTGGCAAGTGACCTGAATTTCACAGATCAACTGCAACCACACGGGAGACCTGCAACAAGAATGTTTTGTTTCCTCTCTTGATGTTCTAATTGCTGCCCATGATCCAACTGCTCCCCCATCTGACCTTGCATGCAATTTTCATTGCTTATTCTTTGGAGGCTGTCTGGATGTATGACATGTCTGCAATTCCTCTTGCTATAATGCATATTCAGCACCTGATCAGCTGCGTGTCTCTGGGTGTGAGACAGTCTAAATGGAGTCATATCAAATGAATTATGTGATGTACAGGGTGTCTTCAAGTATGTCATAAGCATAGTGTATAAAGCCAGATTCAAAAGGCAAAGCCGTACTCTCAGTTGAATATTTTGCATGGACCATCTGAGAATTCAGATGCCTTAATACATATAATAATAGAGGTTCTTTTTTAGAGCAAGCAAGACACTTTGGATAGCCCAAATGGATGGAACATTGGTACAGGCTTGTAAAACCTGATGATGCTTCAAATATGCTATGCACCTTTCCTGCGATAGTCTTTTTTCTAGCTCTGTTCTTCAGACAATATCTCGATTCACTCAGAGACACAGAAAGAATGAGGATGAGTGTAGGGGATGCAGCAGAGAAACAGAGATAATATCAGCTTCTTTTGCCAGTATTTTTACAATTCTATATATGTTCATTGTACTCTGAATCAGCCAGCCACTTTCTCTCAGGGCCAGAACAGACTGCTACCCACAAAGCCAGTGTGGACTCTCGTTGAAACAAATTCAATTTCTTCTTTCATTTCATATGTTTTTGTTAACTAGAAGACTAGATCACCCTGGACTACAGCATTCATTTTCATTAAAAGTTCAAGGACACCCCATGAGTATAGATCAACCTAGCACTAAGACTTAAAACTCTTGGTAACAGCTTTATTTACTCATCCTTCATGCACAGTATGTTCCTTATATCCCATATGCCTTCTCCCTCAGAAACAGCAACCTCAACATTCAAAAAAAAAATACCAATATATTTTTAGTATGCATCTATACATTACTAAAAGTAGGCCTGACTTGGAAACCATGCTTCACAGTTAACTTTGGGAATGGAAAATGTAATCTAATGTGGCTTCTGGGGTGGGGGGAAGAGTCTATTTCTAACTTGCGAAGGTGATATTTTTTGTAACTGGGGAACAGCAACCAGTGACAGGGTCAAGAGGGTTAGAGAGGTTGGGGAGCACTTTCTTCAAGATCACCAGTGGAAAGGGGGGACCCGTCAAAGGCACTTTCTCTATTTGTCCCTAAGCCCAGCCAGACAAGCTTCCAGGAGGAGAGATATTCTCAGACTTTCTGGTCCTCAGGGATAACACCCTCTTGCTTTCTATAGCTACCTGACAGACCCTCTGCAAGGAAGATCTCTTCATTTGTTAACCTCCATATCTGCTGCTGGCATGCTGAACCTAGAAGCCATCTCTGGCTGGTACCCTGCTTGATGGAACCCATGACCAGTGGCAAAGGACTGTGAGACTTAAAGGTACTAGATGCTGGACTACACTTTTTCATAGTTAGATGCTCATGTTCACTTCCACCAACTGAAAATTCACAGCAGGCAGCTTCAAAAATGCGTTTGCTTCTCCTGTCTTGATACATGCCATGGACTGAGATTTAGATATGCTCCATCTCATTCAAACATGCTGAAACAAACTGGACAAAGACAACACTGACCTGAGTGAGTTTTCTATCAGTTCTGTAACTAGCCATATCTTATTCTTAAATGAGAAAGCCCCAGAGGACTAACTTGTCTCTTTCCCAAAGTCTCCTTTGCACAACTGCCAATTGACAGAGCTAGTATGACCCCAAAATCACATCTTTGTCTGTGAGGCGTGCTTTCAAGGCGCACAGATGTCCACTGATAGAAACTTGAGCTGAAACACGCAAATGCACCTGTCATACGTGGCAAATCCTATGATTATTAATGCTAACATTAGAAGAACTTAACTAATGGAGCAACACATCTGGATTTGTAGCAGAAAAACATCAGGACTAAGGAAGTGAAATTATATTCTCAGGAATGAATTATTCACTGCATGTGTACAACCAGCAGGAAGAGAACTGCAGGCTGAGGAAAATATGTTCAAACTTCCCAACAAAAATAAATACATGAAAGTGTGATGTGAACATCAGCTACATTTCCTAGGCAAAAGCTCCACATGGGGGCCTGAAATCCAACTATATTTGCATTTTGACATATTATCACCAGAAACGACATAACAATGCAACCCCTGAGGCAAGGGAGTTCAACACTGCCAGGCCATCTGGGCTTTTTTCTTATGGGTGGAAAATTCTTCTGCTCCCAAATGTCCTACAGGATTGTAGAGATGGAATTAAAGGGGGTAAACGAGGGATGCCCTGCCTTAGAAACAATTAAGCTATTGCAAGGAATCATCCAAACAAAAAGCTTGTATTCTTGAAGAAAGCAGAGATGGTTTTGCACTGACTCCCTGAACCTGTCATCCACTTGCTTTCCCTTTCTTCCCAATCTTGATGAGCTCACTATTACATGCTGTCACTCTTCACAAAGCTGTTTCCCTTCATCTCTTTCTCATTTTCTCCCTGAGCTGATCCCTTCTCTTTGATTTACCATTACCCCTTATCTGAGGCACATCACTCCTAAACACGCACACATACACACACGAATCCTGAAGAGAGATTATGATGATGCACATGAATTAGACTTCTTGAGGACTGCCAAGAGTGGCATAAATGGGAAGGATTCTAAAACTCTGTGGGTCTAGTTTGATAAAGCAATTGATGGCTGCACAAGATTTGCCTTCAAGTTGATAAAGGAAAGAGTTACTGTGCTGCTCACAGAACCTTCAGAATTTAGGGGAAAAAAAAGGAAAGCACTTTGAAATGCTGTCATGGGAATGCCCACTTTGAAGTTGTGCTAGGAAACCCATACTTTATGCTCCTGGGAAAATTCAGCCCAGATGTGACAGCAAAAACTGTGATGCTTGAGCCACAGTTACAAGACCTTGCCAAGAGGGAGCACTACACGTGTGGAAACGAATGGAACTAAAGTACATTTCAATCAAGGAACTGATGCTGATATGCTCTGAATCAAACAAAGAAACTTGGGTCTCTACTGATGCCTCCAAGGATGGCCCTGGGGCAATGCTGTTCCAGGAGAACAGAAGAGAAGTGCCTGGCTTTCTATGGCATCTGTTACAAGAGTAACGGCTGAGCCTCAACAAAAACATGCCTGACTCTAAATGAAGTTTAGGTATGGCCCATGAATGTATGAAATTTTCCAGGTATATGTAAGCTTTGTAACTAAACAGAAACTGGTCTTCAGAATTACTTTTTGCTTAAATGCAATATAATGTGTGTATATATGTGTGCATCTATATACACACATAGATTAAGGAATCTAAATCATATGTCTGTACAATCAAGCCTAGTGGTGAAACTACAGAGTTAGTTATTTGACTTTCAGACAATGAAAAATTGTTGGTAACAATGAAATTGTTGGTAAATGCAAAAGTATGCAGCAGATGCAAAGGCATTCTCTTGTTTTAACTTCACTACAGAAAAGCGCATGTGAACCTGTGTGCAGCTCAACAAGGATATGAGGGAGCTGAAACCCCTGTGCTCTTTGCTAGCTCACTGAAGGTCATCAGAGCAGAACATAAGGTAAATCTCAGTCAGGCTTTGAAGAGGCTGTCAGTTAGGTGGTTTCTATTTCCACACATGAAGGCCACCATGGTAGCTAGAGGGAGCAGCTGCAAGGCAAGTGGTGGGCAGGCTAGAAACAGACATCTTCAGTCAGACTTTACCCATGGTAAATAAGAAGGAAAGTCACTTTACAGATCTTCTATCACTTGGAACTGGTGGCCAGCAAGTTCATGTCAGACTGTTAAACAGGATTTCCCAAATGGGGACTATGGTTAATTTCCTTTCACACTGCAGTCTGCAGTTTAAAGCCTGCAGTTTAAAAGCAGGTCTTTTGTCAAGAAGATTCTGCCAGTCATGAAGCATGGTGGCCCAGAGATGACCTCAGAAATCTCAAACCATCTGGCTGCTTTGATTTTAATGCTACATAAGAAAATGTCTCTGTCGTCTCAACAACATCTTTCCTAGCCATTTCTATCCTTACCTTATTTTTACGTTCAAAAGCCTATGGTAAAGACCAGTTGGATAAAGAAACCATTTCAAATCCTAAGCACCGTGACTGCCTTCATTTTACACATCTAGTGGACATAAATTCTTGTAATCTAGTTTTATGTGAATGGCAAGATTTATTAGATCAGACAGGTCATTAAGTAATTTTTTTCTCTAATAACGTCTTTGATTCAGTGAACTCAAATTTATGCTCTGTTATAGTGTGCTAACAGCTATTTTTTGGCTAGGAAAGTCGGCAATAAATCTGAATTTAATAAACTGACAATAGATCTCAATGTGCAAGAGATTCAAGGCACTCATTTTTCCAGTTATTTAAAAGCAGTGAATCCTTGCATAACTGCAAGACTAATTCCAAACTAAAAGCATATTTTCTTGTGCTGGTTTTGGCTGGGATGGTGAGTTTCTTTCGTGGTGTCTGCTGTGGTGCCATGTATTGCAATTGTGCTGGGGGCAGTGTGGATAATACGGGGATGTTTTAGGCAAGGCCTTTTCTGCTTTTCCCTCCACCCCACCAGCAAGTAGGCTGGGAGGGGGCACAGCCAGGATGGCTGACCCCAACCGACCAAAGAGTTATCCCATACCGTACAGCATCATGCTCAGCATATAAATCTGAGAAGAAGAAAGAAGCAGGGGGATGTTCAGAGTTCTGGCACTTGTCTTCCCAAGTAACCATTACACGTAATGGAGCCTGGCTTTCCTGGAGATGACTGAACACGTGCCTGCACATGAGAAACATTGAATGAATTCCTTGTGCTTTGCTTGTGTGCATGGCTTCAGCTTTATCTATTAAAGTCTTTATCTCAACTCCTGAGTTTTCTGACTTTACCCTTCCAATTCTCTCCCCTACCCCCCTGGTGGAAAGTGAATGAGCGAACGGCTGGGGGGTGCCTAGTTGCCAGGGGGGTTAAACCACAACACCTCTCTGAAAATACCTCATTGATCACAGCATGCAGTTTTGCTTAATATGGAGATTATTTTAAAAGCTGCTCAGCAATTGCCCTGTTTGCCATTTTTTTTACCTGGCAAAGAGCAGACAAGATTTGGGTTTGCTCCTTCCTGAACACAGCTCTGTTTGTGAACACATATACACCTCTCTGCGCACGCCTTCCTCCTGCAGCCACCCCCATTCTCATCATGCACATGCATGTGAGAACACACACACAGAAAAAAGACTTGGAGATGCAGAAGCAGGGTGGATCAAGTTGCCCAGTGAAGTTGTGGAATCTCCACTCTTCAAGATTTTGAAAACCCAGGTGGCCAGGGCGAATGGGGCTTTGAGCAACCCGGTCCAGTAAGAGGTATCTCTGCTCATGGTAGATGAGCTTCAAGGTCCCTTCCAACCCAAACCATTCCATGATTCTATGGACAAGGACCTGAGCAACCTCATCTTCCTCAGAGGCCTGCCTGATTTTGAGCAATGGGCTGGACTGATGTCCACCAGAGGTCACATCCAACCTGAATTATTCTACAGTTCTGTGAGTTCATCAGCTATCTGCTCTGTTCCTTGCTAATGACATTTTTCAGGAGCTCCATGCACATACCCAGAGCTTGTCTACAAAGGGAAAATCACTGACAAACCTACACAGACATAGTTTCATCTATACATAAGTCTCACTGTACATACTGTATATACATATGTATGTGTGTATGTATGTTTGTAGATATAGAATCATAGAACAGTTAGGGTTGGAAAGGACCTTAAGATCATCCAGTTCCAACCCCCCTGCCATGGACAGGGAAGCCTCACACTAAACCGTGTCACCCAAGCCTCTTTCCAACCTGGCCCTGAACACCGCCAGCAACAGAGCATTCACAACTTCCCTGGGCAACCCATTCCAGTGCCTCACCACCCTCACAGTAAAGAATTTCTTCCTCATA
>JAOEHY010014196.1:0-35231 GCA_025447955.1 Psilopsiagon aurifrons | reverse complement strand
ATCCCCCCCCCCCAACTGCTCAAACTGACTTCAGCCTTTGGGAAAATCAAACATACTCATTTTTCTCCCCTCTTCAACACAGTTACCAACAAAGTCTAGGTCATCCTGTAAGGTGAACCAAACCACTGCTGTGCTTAGTTGAGCCAACTGAAGAGAAGTGTGTTGTTTTTTCTTTTTCTAGCATTGAGTTGTGAGCACCGTCCATTACTGTTTCCTACCATCACCTCTTCATTAGAATAAGTAAGGCAAAGGATTCTGACAAGAAATTTAAACCTAACATTTCTCTTAGGACCTATTGAAAGTCTCTTCATGTTTGCTTAGGGCATAGTTCCATGGTCTGTCTAATAGCACATGCATTTTAGCACTAGATGGGATAGTCCTGCCCCTTTTCTATCCCCCGGTGCTAGTTTTCACGCTTTTTTTTCTGCTGACATAGTAATTATGTGGGTATATGGCCACTGAAACAGGTAAACGACTTGTCTGAAAAAGCATATGGCATTTCTTGAAAGTTATTTTTCCACTGGATCAGACCTTTGACTCAGTGCCTTGTGCAAATGCTATTGTTGGCTGAATTCAGGGACTGGATCACTGGCAGTGGAATGGGATGGGTCCTTAGGGTGCTAGAAAATAGGATGGCACCTTTAGATGTCCCTGACTTACTCCACCTTTTATCACCTCTTAAATGGCTTGTGAAGCCTCCAGTGTAGAATCTTTAGTCCCTAAGTAAATTCTGTATGAACATGCTGGTAAAATCTTCTCAGGAATATAGACCAGGTTCTGACTGGTCCTTATTTGCCTGAATCTTTTGGAATACATTCAGAAGACCCTTATGTGCCTAGAGTGCACTGTGAGCTTTGTGGGCTTATTTTTGAAGTTAAGGGACATACTTTTGCTATGCAGTGTCTTAAATATGTTCACAAAGTATGGCCATGGTGAAGAAGGTGACGATGAAAAGCTTTCTAATAGATTGATCCCATAGAATCTGTGGGGTTGACTCATACCTTTCTGTTTTGTACAAATGTCAGTCAGTTTGTGTATTAACATTTTTCAGGTTTAGTGTTATGAGATTACAGACAGTCCTTATAAGTACAGCTTTTGTTTAAAAAATAAAAAAATAAATAAAATGTATGTCTGCACTTCTAAGATGCACTTCTAAAATTGAAACCTTGAAATCTTTTATAAACACAAATTCGCATGCTGGCGTTCTCACAGTGGTTTTGACCTAATTAAATTTAGTCACACACTCACTTCAATATGACGTATTGCAATATTTCCTTTAAAAAGCTTTCAGGTGAAATTGATGTAAAATTTTTAAATTTTTCTTGTCAAGGGTCGTGTGGAAAATTTGTCAAAATCAGCAGTTATTTTCAAAGTGTAAGTCCTGGAGTCAGTGAGTCTTAATGTTAAGTTATAACAAAACTGATGCTTAATTTAGAACCACTAATCATTATTCCTGACTTTTTTTCCTCCCCCTTCCACTCTCATCTTCGTGAATGGTCCCATTCATAAATACGTAGCATGTTTGCATGGCAAGCTCATTAGATTGTAGCAACAAAAGTTTTTTTTTCCTTTGAGGGTAAATTGAGAATGGATTTCCATGGTTTATTTGAGACTTTAAATTCTCAGAAGATGTGTGTCAGGAAGGCAGCAGGAAATATGGTGTAAGCTCCTGGGGTCACGAGTGTGCCCCTCTGGAAGACCTTTGCTGTTTGCTCTGGTACATGTGAAGGATCAGTTACAGAAGCTCATGAGCAAGGTTTACACCTACTGTTAGTGTGGCATTTACTCGTTTTGAGCTAGCTGGTGTTAAGATATTTTAGCTTGCTGGCTGGACACTGTGATTATGATTAGCGCTGGAGTTTATCTTACCTGTTTTAAGTGACTATTTGTCATGCCATGAGTGAGTATGCTTTCTTGAAAGCCCTCTAATCCCAAAGACAGTAAAAATGCTCTAGAATGCAGAGTGTGATAATGTCTTTTCAAATGTATATGAATAATCTGCCAGTTTAAACATCAGTTTATCCGAACATGTTTATGTTCTGTATGTGCTATAAAATACGCATATGTATGCCTATGATGTCTGCATGTTATGGTATTCTGTCATAGCTTTTTTTGTTAGTTTGTTTGGGGTATTTTTCCTCTTTAGCCTTCTATTTTAAGAGCTTTGTAACATTTACAACAGAAAAATGTAAAAATTCTGGGGAAAAAAGACTTTGTTCTCAAGCAAGAATTTCTTCCCATGCTAAGCTGGTGCCAACCAGCTGAGTAATTTCAAAACCATCCTTTTGTTTAAGGGTACATATTACAAGTATTATAGGTCCTGTATAATGAGATGAAGGTATGGTATAAAACAGTGTTGGCAAATGCCTGCTTTTCTCAGCTTGTGTTCCAGTTTACAAAGAGTTACAAAAATTTTTATTCATATTTTTGCCTGCCTTGTCCCTTTTAAGGAATAGTCTATCACATACCACTGATAGTGGCTGAAAAGGAGACATAACATGGGGTGTAAGCATTGAGAAAATGCTAAGGGGACAAAAGGGCAATATGGATTCATAGAGGGTCTTGATGCTTTCTATGTTTGCCAGTAAATTCTGCTTGACTAACTCAGACTGCTGCAGGAAATCAAGCTTTTTGGAGCTGTTCAGGAACATCACAAAATTTTATGTTTCTTTGGCAAATATTATTTTTTTTAATAGGGAAAATTTTCTCCTCTTTTTCTTTTCCCTTCTTTTTCCCTCTTCTTAGCAAAATGAAAAGTTCTTTTATATAGTGTTTTATAATGCTTTCTACACATAGACGGGGATGTGTGCAGCTACATGGTCTACTATTCTGCAATATAGCCCAGTTTAGGCTAGATCTAGTTTGCATATCATGATCATATGTGGTGTTTGCCAAGGATTTTGATCTGCTGATGTGAAGACAGATTTTAAAGAGAGGAAATTTCCTCAGGGTTAGTGCTGATATTCCAGAACACTCATAACCAGAAACAGTGCTCTCATAAGTTTATTAAAATTCTGTCAGTCAGGATAATTATAAGTAGGTCATTTTTCATTTAAGAAGAACCTGTAATCTATGTAAGATGACAAGGAATCATAATAAATGCTAAATACTAAATATTTTGAGTCTGATTTTAATCTCCCACCTGTGCAATTTGGCATTAATTCCGTCACAACTGATAGGAGTGAGTGTTCATTCTGTTTCTTTATCTTTACCCCACTGTAACTTGGTGAAATTTCAAGAAACTGAAAGTGATATAAAAGGCAGTGGTGTTTCCATACTGTACATCTTCAGGATAAAACCAGTTCTTTCTAGTTTTTAGCAATCAGTTCTCAGTGAGCTGAGTTTTTATTTCCTTATGAACATAAAAATCCACCCAGCTGTCAATAGATTTTTTTTTTTTCCTTTTAAAGTATATTCAGTCAAAGCTTTTGAGGTAGTCCTTAGTCTGTGCTAACTTCTGCAGGCTTGTCTTCAAACCTTGTGAATCCTCTAATCTTCAGTTTTATAGTGGACCTCCTTTTGTCTTTCCCTGTTTTATATATATACTCTTGATAAGTCTGGGCCCAAAGTGTATGAAGAGATTAGTTTGTTTGACTAATTAAATGTGAGTTTTACCATTTGGTTAAACGTGAGTTGTACCATTTGGTTAAATGTGAGTTGTACCATCACTGGTCTCTGTGTACGACTTAATGGAACAATGAAAATCTCACCACATCCCTGAATTCAGAGTGAGCATCTTGCGCATAAATGTGCTCAGGCAGTGCAATTCCATGCAAAGTTTTCAGCTGAGCTTTGGGTGCAACACAGCTGTTTTGGCACAGCACTACCCTGTTGTTGTTGCATTCTCTCTGATCTCATCTTGACTGTATCTGCATTGTGACCCCAAGAAGTTCCAGTCAGGTAGGCATGGATAGAAAGGATCTGAGGGACTTCCATTCAGACTTCTGGGTCTTCCTCTGTCAGTCTATTTTTCTGTTTGTTTTTCTAGTTAGTACTTTATTGTTAAAGTGCTTGGCCATCAAGCTGGTGATTCTTGTACTGAACAGTTTTAGCTAATATAGTTAATACTTTATGCTATAAAAGTAATTTCTCTCTGTTAAAAATAATCAACCTAATGCTCAATTTTCTGTTTTCCCCTGCTCTTCTCTTTTCTTCTTCTCTCTCTCTTCTCAAACCTTTTGGTCTTTATGGAAAGATATTTGTGATGATAGATATATAGCTAGATAATTTTCATTTGTTGGTGTCCCATATTTAATGAATCACTCCGTTGGTGCCTAGTACTTGAAATTACTGTATTTCTAAACTTTACTAAGCCTAGCTCATGTCAAATTGAGGCACAGTGTGTTCCACCTTTCAAAAACTATTCAGAGTGCAGGACAATGAAAGAGGTAAGTTAGATACTGCTGTGCATCAGCTTTTAATCTTCATTAAGCCATTATATGTGATGAAATAATGTAACATAAAAAAATAAATCTAACAGAAATCCTCTCTTCAGAGAGCTGCTGTGTGAAGGTTGGATGAACAGTAGTCAACTTCCCCCTCAGGATATTTTCAGATGGAAACATTTCACTGTAAAGTGTTTGCAGCTGGCGATGTCACGAAAAATGATAAAGGTCTTATCATGTCAAGTCTGAGCCAAGTAGGGACTTTCTGTGTGCTTTGCTTCTTTTTTTGCTTAACATCCCAAAATACTTTATTTCTGCAATGTGTTAAAGTCCCTGAGGCTGCAAGGAAATAATTTTAAAAGAATGACTCTGCGGGAGGATCTCTCTGGAAAGGCTTTTGTTTCAGCATGTATGCAATAAAAAGAGTTAACCCTTGAAAGAATAATGGAGTAAGGGTTGTCATGTATGCAAAGTCATGGGCTAGCTTTCACTTTTAGGACAGGAGCAAATGAACAAGCTGCTGTGAGGTAAGGCAAAGTGTAAACATCAGTAGCTCCCCTGTATGCATGCTTTTGGCCAGCAATAGATGTGAGGTAACTCACCATCATTCAACTCAGAGTGGTCTTCCTCCTATGAAGTAAAACTCCGTTACTCTTACAGTTCATCTGCATTCTGAAATATCAAAACAGTTTCTGAAGAAGAACAATAACTTAGTGTCTAACTGCTCCATCAGCAGCCTAGGATATTGATGCAGACTTTTTTTAGCTTATACTAATCAGTCCTGTTACAAATGAGTTAAGGATCACAAATTTCAGGTATTGCATGCCTTGTATTGTTAAATAACTATATCTGCTTCCAATTATACTGTTCCACTAATGTGATTTCTCCTTTCTCTCCCCCTCTGTCCCCTTTTTCTAGTTAAAGCAGAAAAAACCACCATGATAAAGGGATCCCTCTCTGGAACTTCAGTCCTGCCATGCCTCTTTTCAACCACACCCACCATATCTTCCAGCTATGCAGCTGAGTATCTTCGAATCAAATGGTCAAAGGTTGAACTGGATAAAACTGGAAAAGATGCAAAAGAAACCACAGTCTTGGTGGCCCAAAATGGCAACATCAAAATAGGTCAAAGCTACAAAGACAGAGTGTCTGTTCCAACCCATTCAGAGGAGACCGGTGATGCTTCACTGACTTTCTCTAAGCTGCGTGCAAGTGATGCTGGAGTGTATCGCTGTGATGTCATGTATGGAGTTGAAGACACTCAAGGCATTGTATCACTGGCCGTTGAAGGTAAGGATTTGCCTATCTCATTCATCGTCAAAAAGTGATTCCAATTAAAACAGTAAAAGTTAGTAATTAAACATATAACTGGGAAAGATACGCACAAAGGAAGAATTTCTTGTGTCGAAGGAATAAAGCTTTGATAGATAGTAGGAAACCCATATAGCAGAAGCTGCAGAAAAACAGGTAGCGAGGTGTCTGCTTGTGTTCTTCCATGTGCTAAGAGTTGGCTTACCATAGCTGTAAGAAAATAGCCTCCAAAACTCTAAGGAGGTGAAGTGTACATGTAAAGAGACAGAAGAGGCAGAATTTTCAAAAGCACATAAGTGGCAAAAGGAGCATCGGAGCTGTCAGTGTTTCTCTCCTGCTTATGTAGCACATTAAGTACAGTGTTGAGACTGCTCCAGAGCCTGGTACTCTATAGCCCTGTCAGTTTGGCTCTGAGCCTGAGCTAACAAACTGTGCTGAAAGGCAGGACATATTAGCCCAGGCTCTGTGCCACGTCAGTGCCAAATCTGGACCCAAATTACTCTCTGTGCTTAGAACAACACTGCACTATGTGGATGTACCAGCTCCCCTGAGCCTTAGTTTGGACTCTGTCTTGCACTCCTTTGCACTTAGCTGTTTTTTGAAAGTTCAGTATTTACTCAAGTGACTGAATCCCAAAAGAAACATTAATTGCTGCTGGATATTATGGCTTTGGCCAAGACTTTTTTTGGTGAGTTTAATGCTGCATTGTTCTTCCAATATGCTTAAGCTAACTTGATCAGTCTTTTGGCACTGATTCAACAAAAGCTTCTGAAGGTGTGGTCTTAATTTGGAAATACAATAAATTAGTGTAACCATTAATGTCTCTATAATTTCATAAACTCTTTAGTCCTATTGGCAAAAGCAAAAGAAATCCTGGTTTGAACATTACTTTTCAGTAACTAGTGTACCTGGCATTCCTCGAACCTTTTCAAGTTCTCCCTTGACTACACATGCATATGTATCTGCAGGAGCAGCAGATGTTTACTGCAATGAAATATGTGATGATTTATGACAATACTTTGACTTCTGTATTTAGTGCTTCTGTAAAACACTGACATGAGATGAGATAATCAGATTATTATATTTTTTAAAATTGAAAGAAAATTTCACACGCTCCATTTTCTTTCTGCAGTTATTCTTTTCAGGAGGGGAAAAAGGCCAGATCTTGACCAAAATGAAAAATAGCATAGTTAGACTGTAATTTGTGCTCTCCATTTTCTGCATTAAGTGAGCAAGTGCCATTTATCGCACTCATAAGTATGTCATGTGAATGTTGCTGCTCAAATCTTCTGGCTCATTTCAGTTAGGATTTGTAGGTTTTTTTGTGATTACAGCTTCTACTTTAAAAACAAAATCACCGCTACCACCACCACCCTCTCCCTCCCCCAAAATATTAGTCCCAAATATAATTTATTTCCATTATGTTGTCTTTATAAACCTGCAACCCAAAGTCATAACAGTTGGAGGGACCTACACTGCTTGTAACCTCAGAGCTGAGGGCCAACATGGTTCAGCACTGCACTTTTGTCAGCTCTCCAGGGTAGAACAGGTGCTTGCAGGGTGACCCATGAAGTAGTGCTGGAATTATCACCAGTTTTGCTAGTCTGCAAGGGTTTTGTTTATCACAAATGAAACCTAAACTGCATTTGTGTAGCACTCTCTTGAGGACTGAGCAGGTGTGTTGCTTCAGCTTTTCAGTCAATTGAAAGTATGCAGAAAAAGTGGCAACTCTGGCTCGCCTAATTCTTGTTTGATCATACATCTTAACTCTAGAGTGAAGCAGAACTGCGTTATTAAATGTAGTAAGCTTCTGCAAAATTCCCCTCTGTGGGGCAATTTAGGTATGAGAAGAAATTTTACTAGTGCTTTAGAAAGCAAAATTCTTCTGCTTAAGTGCCAACACTGTTCTGTGTGTCAAGCCTAATTTAATAAACTTCTTAAAAACAGCCAAATGAAGTAGGCCAAATTTTGTCTGCAATATTCTCATGAAGTAGCGAAATTACTCTTTTGTTATCATAATAACTTTACAGGCTTTGTATGCTGTTTTTTTGGGGGGGGTATTTTGAAAGCAATTCAAGACCTGAGTTGTCAGTATTTCCATTTCTTTTCATGGTCATTCCTTCACTTGAAACTTTCAAACAAAAAGCATATTCCAGCATTAATGAAGCCTAGTAGATAAGTTTAGATAGCTGTGCTGTTTGTTTTTCAAATCAGCCTTTGCAAATAAGAGAATAAATAAGCTAACCTGAATGAGAAAAAAAGTATGGTAATTGCTATTTCTATCCTTTCGTTTAGGTGTACTAGGAATATAAAACTGCTACTGAACCCATTGTGCATTAAATGACTGTATTTAACATGTGATGGAATGTATTGTGAAAAAAAAATAGTATTTCTAAGTATCTTTTCCTCTGTAGCATAGTTTTTCCCAGGTTAAGCTGTGCAAGCTGAACAGCTGGTATCAGTAAGGCTTTTAATGCCTTTTTTTTTGGCCTGAGCCTCAAGACCAAGACTGTCCACAGAAGATGTGTATTATTGTGCATCTATTTTTCTCTGTGTAGCTATCACAACAGATAAATTTGATAATTTCTATGTAAATATCCAGCTAATCTGCTATTTTTACATGCCAGATGAACATCTAGTCCAGAAAAGTCAGATTTATATATTATTAAAAACAGTGTAAATACTAGCTTTACCAGGAAGATGGAATATAAATGCAAAACTGACCCCTTTGACCATGACAAGCCCATATTTCAGTTCTTTGACTCAGTGACTCAGTACTGAATCATACCTTGCCATAATCAACTGTTGCCTAATTTATGCTCCTTAGAGATTAGTCCAAACTAAAACTCGTGTCTTTATCATGTCAGACAAAATGTCTGTCTATCCCAGTGTCTTGTTCCAATGAAAGCAGCCATAGCTGATACCAAAGGACAAACATAACAATTTTTCCTGTGTATTGTTTTCAGAGACTTGTAACCCATGAACTTCCTGAGGTAGAGGCTTTATATTAGACCACAGCTGGATAAGTTAGTTATTATTCACAAGGAAGATGTGTGTATTTAATCATCCATATTGTCTTTGTCTCTACATTGCATATTTCTACTACGTCCTTTTTTTTTTGTCAGGTAAAATCTTTCTAAAGAGCGGCAGGATCTTGGTAACTGCCATAATTCTATGCTTTTCCTTTGATTATATGCACACTCTGTGCCAACCACTTGGGTATCAACAGCTGCTTATATTCTGTTCATGAGGGGGTAAGAAGCATCACCAGAGTACTGTGGCTTAACATGGTATCTTATATTTGCTGAACAGTGCTAACCTGTGTGAGTGCCAGTAGCTCTTGATAGAGGTGAAATAATTTGCGTTTAACACTGTTTAAGCTGCTGGACCTAAAGCTATGTCTGAACTGCCTTGTTTTTGCTAAGCATTTGTGTTTGTGACTCTGTTGCGTGTTCAGTCCTGGGGTTCTAATCTGGGAAAAGACAGAGCAATGTGGGACTAAAAGGACATACTGGGTCACTTATTGTAGTTCTTTTGGTTTTCCAAGTGAGCATGTTACATAGTGTGCTATATGCCTTTATTAATCCTGAAATCAAGTGCGAGAGCACATTCACGTGGGTTATCTGGCTCTTTTCATGTGTCACCTCTAAGGTCAGTGGGGTTATATTGAACCCTATATGTACTATTGAACCCTATATGGTACTATTTTTATTTTACTGCTGATGAAAGTGTAAAAAGGAGGGGAGAAACACTTAATTTTAGCCCACACAGGAAGTTTCGGGGCAGCCAGATGCCTGCCCCACTCATTAATAGCAACTACAGTGCTGGTCCTTGAGGCAGGGGACAACACTAGTGGTGAGAGGTCTACAGGCTCATGCAAAGGCAGTTTCAGTACAATAGATACCTTCTTTCCTGATACTAATAGTTGGGAAATGATTTACTTACGCACTGGTTGCTGCTTTAATTACATTGACCTCTCAGGGATATTTTACATTCAAAACCGATCTAACAGTATTTCAGTGTTGTATGCTTCAACTTCTTACAAGAAGAGAAATATGGAGAAGTAATTAATGCTCATTTTTCCTTCCATGTGTTGTCTTTTTATGTCCCTCTGAAATTTTCCCTTTTCCTCAGATGCAACTTTTCCTTTGTCAGTTCTTGTAATTTCACCATTCTTACAGAGTATGGAGCATTTTATTCTGACCTAAAACTAAACCCACATGTAATACTATCTTATGTTAGGAGTCCTTGGTCTCACAGTTTTTGAATGCTGAATGTCATAACCATTCTATGATTCAATGGTCTAGTTGGAGATATCCTTGCCCATTGCACAGGGGCTGGAACTGAATGATCTTAAGGTCATTTCCAACCCAAACCATTCTATGATTCTGTTGTTTTATCTTTATTCTTAGTCATTTCCTTACCACTGTGTCTTGAAAATGTCAGATCTCAGGAGACTTCAGGTTCTTGAGAGAGGGTTTTCCCATCTCAGTAGTTATCACTGAGCTGCCACTTTCTTCCCACCTTTAGCTGCTTTTGGAAACTGCTGAATTTTCACTGTTGGCTTTTCATTGTATCCCAGTAGAAACACTTGGAAGCAAGGTGGAGGTTGGTGACCTTCAGAAGATCATTCCCAAGTGTTTGTTTGCCTGCTAATGATTTACCAAGTGCTGTTTCACAGTCTTGACTTGGATGTCAGGTCTGAAATCAGGAAAGTCTGAAGTGAGGGTGGGATTTATTTCACCTTTGATAATTTAAGGTCGCCTGCTTAATCTAAGCTGAACTCACAGCCTGGTGCTACCTTCAGTTTCTCTGATGAGAATCTTGAGTGAAATATACTTTCTGCCAATCCATATCCCTGGTCACCAGTTAGAGAGGTTTAGATGACTAGCTTAGACTGGACTTCTAACCTTCAGGGAAATCAGACTTTGGTAATTTGAACACCAGAAAGGATTTTATGAAAGTATTGCTATTGTCCACGCTAATTTCGTCTTTCTGCTTATAATATAGCCCACTTGCATAAAATAGCTTTGAGATACGTTGTGAAAAGCTGACCTACAAATGCAACATAACAGTGCTCTTCATTCTGGAGCATATTTGGATATTTAATGAAATTCTCATTTTGTGTGGTTCTATGATATTCGGCAATAAGAAATAGCATGCATGACCAAGTGCAATCAAAAAGAAAAAAATATGAAAAACCACTCATTTAAGATGACTTTTTGCTATTCTCCTTGGAGATGACTTGTTTTAAAGAGATTAAAGTAGCAAATGGGATGCCTCCGGTTTTGCTGCCTTTTTTTTTTCATATCTTGCTAATGAATATATTTTAAAGAGCACTTTATACTTTCCTTACTGTTGTTTTAGGAGATCACTGTTTTCATGGGTCTCATTTTGGTAGTTTGTGTTTGACTTTGGTGCAAACCTGAAAGACTATTTTAGTCTTTATCCTTTTTTAAAAAAGACAGTAAAGAAAATCCTAGGCTTAAAATAGTGACCTTGTTAATGGAAACAAGCTGCAATTAGGGAAGCAGAGTAGATGGCAATTCACATTTTCATTTTTATTCAAGCTCTTCTTTCTTACAAGCATTATGATGATAATAAAGGGGAGTTGTTTGCAGTGTGGGAAGCTGACACTCACTTGTGCTCTTAGCCTTGAGAGATTGTGTGTTGACATCCTAATTGATTTGCTCTCTCTCGACAGCCCTAACTCCCCTTCGTTATCTCTGACCATATTAGAAGGGATGCTTTTATTTAATCTTTTAGATTTATCTATCCTGAAACCTTACCGCCTCTGGATGCTGAACTTCTGTACTTCTTTGCTGACGACATTAATGAGGGCTGCTGCATTTTAAGCCTGTATTCTACTCTCCTGCATCATAGATCCCAAGGAATCTCTGACTTTTGTAGCTGGGAAGGAGAGAGCACTATGGGTAGCAGCCATCCAAGGGTGGATGAGGCAAATTACTTCTGGGTGAGAAAGTCCCAGTGTCTGTGTATGATACATAGAAACAGGGAAGCAAATGTTCTGATCAAGCTTTTGCGTCCCACATAGAATTACAGAGTAATTTGGTTGAAAAGAACCTTCAAATGTCATCTAGTCCAACTCCACTGCAATGAGTAGGGACATCTTCAACTAGATCAGGTTGCTCAGAGCCACATCCAGCCTGGCCTTGAATGCCTAATGTCAGCTAATGGGCAGGCTGGTGGGTTTTCTGCATCAAGTCAGATGGACCTTCAGTCCATGCAGCACATGGCATGGCTTCACATGCAGGATGCTAGAGCAGAGGCCAGTGGTAATGGCTAAACTGGTTTTATGTTATTGCCCACCCACAAGTGTGGGAACAGTTCTAAGAGACTGTGTATTTTTATGTTTGGGTTTTTTTTAAGTGATTTTAACTTAAGTAGCCTTGGCCTCAGTGAACATTTGTGTGACCTGATATGTTGCACTGCAGAGGTAATGGGCTGGGGCAGGTGGTGCTGCTGCACATTCAGAGATTAATATAGATGCAGTGAAGAAGTCATCCCTCTGAGAAAAATACATATAAATCTCAACATTAATCACTTTTCTTATCTGGATCAACTTTGTCAGAGGAACTCACTTACACCTGCGCTCAGCTGTGTCACTCTGTGAGGGTAGACACAAAGATTTTTCATGGAGGAGCATGGTGTGAGTTGATCTCTGGGCCTGTCGAGCAGGAGGGCTGGGGCTGGCAGAGCAGAGGGTTTAGTATGCACTTTCTCTCCTGACAAAGAGGAGTTCCCTGAGGTGTCTGGCAAGGGAGCTCCTGCCGATGCAACGAAACCCTGTTCTCAGGTTGTCAAAGCCCCAGACAGGGGTCAGAAGGTGGATGCAAAACCTCAAATGAATGACACAAATGAATTATTCATGCAGGAAGCTGAAAATTGTGCCCTCTTGCTTCCTTTCATACAGTGCTCAGTCCTGTATGTTTATGCTAGCATGTATTTGTAATGTAAATTGTCTTCTGCATTCAAGGTGAAGAGGATCACCAAACTGTGTAGTAGCTTTGGCAGTGAGTTGGGAGTTATTTCATAGGTCTGCACCTCAGGCTTGAACATAAAAATTATCGGAATAACGAGCACAACCATCATAGTATTTTCTGTTCAGATTTTCTCACCTGTAAGACAACTTCTGAAATTCAGGCTTTTTTTGAAACCAAGAATTCATGTTACAGCAGCATGAGCTCAATAGTGAAATAACTAGGTTGTTTCTGTATAAATGTAATTTATTAACCGTACCAGGAGCTCTTTGCCTGCAGTTCCATTACATTTTGCTGCACAATATCCCAGCAAGTAATAAAGCAAAGTTGCAACACAAAGACTGTGAAACCACAGAACCAGGAAACCCTACTTTGTTGAAAGTGAAATACTTTTCTTTCATTTTATGGTGTAAGAGATAAATGATTAAAAGCCATTCTCTTTTGCTCTGACAGAAGTGAATTTTGGATGCTACAAATTACTTTCCTGTAAGTGCTATTTCTTGCAGAGGTTGTTACTCCTTCCTGCAATTACACTGACTTTATTTGCTGGGTTTTCAGAGACAATATTATACTGCTGTAGTCTGTTTTCCAGTTGCTTTATTTGTTCCTAGGACAGCTTCTTTCTTGCCTTTTCATTCAGAGAAGAAATAGACAAAGGGGGGGGAAAAACCTTTTATAAATGTTTTAAAGTGCAAAAACTTGGACAATGGATTTTGCCTCTCTCTCTCTGTCTAGCTGAAACAATGAAAGTCCTGCACTTTAATCTTCTTAGCCCCAGGGGGTCCTCTAATTATTGCAGCTGTTGCACAGGCTTATACATACTGATGTCCTCCTTCTCATTCATCTTGGAGACTCTTTTATGTCCATTAGCTCCTCACTGCAAATGGAAAAGCCTTCAACTCTTAAGAATAGGTGAAGTTTACCTTCTGGATCAGAGTGAGGAGAACAAAGCATTCTCCAAGTTCCTTTCCAGGATTTACAAATGACCAAAGGCTATTCTTAGCACTGCAAAAGCTACTTTAAATTGCCAGAGACATTAACTCTTTAGTCTTTCCTTACTGAGGTATCACAGGGATACCAAACCCACGTACACCAGCTAGGAAGGGCAGTGGTTGTTTCCAGTGTTGAAGAAGTAAGAGGTAAGATAGTTGTTTGTGGAGAATGCACTTGTATATTGAAGTAGTAGGAAGCTTTACAAAAAATACAAGTTCAGAGCAATATGTTGCTATCTCCTACTAAGTTGATTAAACTTTTTGTGATTGTACTGAGAAACTCTGCTCTTGTGCCCAGTTGGAGCCATATAACTTCAGTCAAGCAATCTCACAACACCAACCAAAAAAAAACCCAACAAAAAAAGAGGCAAATAATCGAACGTAAAATACATTTTAATTAAGATTAAAACTACAAATGAAATCAACAAATTGCTGCATGAGAAAAAGTATTTATGTTGGAAGCCCTTAAATCAATATTTTATGGTTACCTGTATTTTTGTTTACTTGTAAATTAGCAAACTTCTTCCATCTTTCAACAACATTCTAATAACAAGGACTTGTTGCCACCATTTTCCCAAGCTGTATTACAGTATGTTATTTCGTCATCATTGACTACTCCAATAAAATTAGCAGAGAAAATGAACATTTTATGGTTTATTTTTCTTGCTTTGTGGCCATTCTGTGCAGCAGTATTATGTTTTGTAGTGTTTTATGGTGCTGCAATGCTTCTGAAGCATTTAAAGTGCAATAAATAAGGTTGAATGTTATTTTTTAGAGATCAAGGGACATCCTTTTGATGCTAAACTTTAAAAGACACAATAGAGGAGGGGTGATTTTGCAAGGTGGAATATCTGTTTTCTGCTAGTTAGGAGTCATTGCTTTTCATGGTTTTAGGTGTGCTTGTGCAGCTGTTGCTGAATTCAGTGGGAATTATATGTAGATAGAAAACAGAATGTGGCTTCTAGGCAGATCCTGTCTTAACTAAAACCATCTCAACTCTAGTCCTCGAGCTCCAAATGTCTGATGCGCTCAAGTAACTTCTGAAATTGTTGAGATTCTTTCCAGAACCAGAAAGGTCCCAAATAAAAACAAACTTTGTTTTGTTTGTATCATTTGAAGTGTTTGCAGGAACAGACGACTGTGAAAAATGGACCAAGAACAGCCATGTATTTATAAATGTTATATTTGTAGTAGGCTCTGATGCATAGGAGCAGGTATCTGGGACTTCACTGATTAACAAATCGGCATCAAAAAGTACAATTATTTCAGTGTTCAGATTGGTTGCATGTCTCAGTGCAGGTAGCAGACCTCAAGCACTCAGGGATCCCCCTTTCCTTGCTGGCACTCCTGCGTGCAGTTACCGCAGCTGACTACTTTGGAAAGCCTATTTTTAAGCCCACTTTTTCTGAAGTCCAGATGTGGTTAGTATTATTGGGCAGTTTGACTCACAGTTGGACGTGTCATATAAACCAATAAGCCAACATGTCAGGTAGTGCTGTTGGCATAAACAGCCTGCAGTGCAATTAGCTGTCCAGCACTTGGAACTGGAGTTGTCTGGGTAACTCTGTGGTGACATTGACAGATCTTAGCATTCATTCTGCTTTTAATCACCATTTTATGTAATACAGGAGTGAAAATACATGGGTGGTTTAATAGCCTTTTTTGCATGTGTACAGTGAATATAATTTCACTCACTATTAATAATATACAGTATTATAGAGTTACTTATAGCAGCCACTAGAGGGAGAGACATCACTTACATAATAGAATATTTCTTAGCCTTTTGCAATTTTTATTCTACCCATCTGTTTTCAGCATCGTAAGAATATCTAGGTAAAGTTAGAGTATGATAATAGTTGCAGAAACAATGAAAAATATGTCCCTAATGTAAGTGTTTTGCCTTTTCAGGTGTTGTATTTCATTATCGTGCATCAACCAGCAGGTATACTCTGAATTTTACACAAGCTCAGCAGACTTGTCTGGACAACGGTGCTGTCATAGCAAGCCCAGAACAACTGAAAGCAGCCTACGAAGATGGATTTGAGCAATGTGATGCTGGCTGGTTGTCTGACCAGACGGTTAGGTGAGATACTTAAAAGGCCACTTGACACAGTTTCTCAAAATTAGTATGCTTAGCCTGTACAGACTTAAAATGCTGAATTATCGTGACAACTATGAGCATGTTGCATTTCAGGTACCCAATTAGACATCCAAGAATTGGCTGCTTTGGAGACAAAATGGGAAAGAAAGGAGTCAGAACGTATGGACGCCGTTTTCCTAATGAAACTTATGATGTGTACTGCTATGTTGAACGCATGGAAGGTAAGATAGGCCCATATTCACTACACACTGCAAAAATCTAAAAATGACTAGAGATTCTGATGTGGGAAGGCAAAGAAATATGAAATTCAGTGTAAAATAAGGTTTTGGCTGTTTTGAATCTGAAGAGAATTGATGAATAAAGTGAACATATAATTTGTGGTCTAGCAGGCCTTGATTAAAGGCAAATATGGAGTCTAACAAAAAGACAGGTTTAAAGCTGCTCTAGTTAGTGCTGTAGATCTCAGGAAAGTTTCTGTTGAAGCATCTGTGGTTTTGAATATTATGAAAGCTTTTTCAAAGAATACTCATTTAAAGTTTGAGAAACTATATATACTATATGTATCAAGATATATATAGTATATATATGTCAAGATATACATATCAAGGTAGGTATGGTACTTGTGCTAACTGTATTATAGCTCATAAAGTATGCAATTAAAGTTTTTATGTGACCATGGCATAGAATTAGACAGATATTTGATTGCAAGCCAAATTTAACAATATTTCATTAAAAAAGGGGCATCTCAATATCAAAAAGAAACAATCAAGCAAGAACTTTCAGGTGAAGAATCTGGATCTTTTTTAGTAAATCTTTGAAAAAGCTGCCATTTAAATGGCTCTGATGCAGCAGAGTGATTATGATTCTACCACATGGTGACCTTGAATCATGCATCACATTGTGAACTGCATGGTGCATTGTGATCCATGGTTAGGATCTATGTTTTGTTTGGTGGCAAGAAGAAATATATAATGCTATTTTCTGTGATTGGGTAATTCCAGCATGCACAAATCTTTGTATTGCAGGTATGATGCTGCACTTGTTTCTTAAAATCTCTCTTGAGGATGTGAATTTAAATGTACCTTTCAGTGGGCATATAGAGATGTTCCAAACACCAAAATCCTTATGCTTAGACATTACTGTAAATAGTTAAATATGTGTACTTAAAATATAAATGTAGAAATGGCCTTTCCTGTGCCATAGCATTAATTTTCTTTTTTTTTTTTTTTCCAATTTTACCCATTTACTGCTGTGGTCTGAGTGTGTGACACTGCTTCTGTCTTGAAGATTTTTTTTCATGCCAATTTTACTGTTCTTTTCTGAAGTAACGTTCCTAATAATAATAATATTTCTAAAATAATTTTCCCATTCTTTTGGGCTGATATTTGACTGATATGCATTTAGTTTAGTGCTCTGGAAGTTAGCAGAACAATAAACCAATCATGGCTCTGAGCAAGCCTGCTTTTGTATGTATAAATATTTGTAGGGAACAATTGCAAAGTTAAGGTGCTTATTTTGTATTCTATCTTAAAGTAGAAATAGATCATGCTAACGACTTAGACTTTAGTCACTGAAATCAGTAGACGTTTTTCATTTGATCACTGAGGATCTCCCCCAGACTATGCTCACCTTAGAGAGTTATAAAAATACAAGCCATAAAAGTTTTGCAAAGACTCAAAAAACATATAAGCTTGGGGATTCTGAAAATTAAGTGACAGAATTCTGTTAGTGCTCAAAATTTTCTTAAATTTATGTATGTTCCAGCTATGTTTGTCAGTGAGCAGCACATCTGCTCTGAACCTTGATTTCATAATATCAATCCCTGATGGAATTGAGTTCTGAATTATCTCTGAATCAAGGCTCTTGAATTCAGTTTGGGTCTTTTCCTAGCATACTAAAAGAAGTTTTGACTAATCTGGATCATTCCCAGATGAAGAACAATGGCTTGCTCATTTCCTCTTTAGAACAGAGATGTGTCACTAATATGGAAAAGGTATGAAGATGCTTATCCTGGAGGCATGTGAGCCTGCAGTTTCTCAGGTTCTCACTGAGCTTTTAAAAATAAAAATTAATAAAAGTCAAAACTGAAGCCTGTGTCACACTGAAGCTCATGTTCTGTGCTCAGAACAGCCTGGAGCCACACCATGAGGTTCAAAGAGGTTACAGCTACTGTGCAGTAGCCTTTGGTGAAGATGCACATGCATCATGTTTGTTTCGCATGAGCATTGATTGATTCTTCTTTTTTACAAAATTTCATTGCCAAGATTTATGAACTGGCTTTCTTTCTCTGGATAGATATGTTTCTGGTTATTATTATGGGAGACATCCCTGTCCATGGCAGGGAAGTGGAACTAGATGACCTTAAGGTCCTTCCCAACCCTAGCCATTCTATGATTCTATTATTTTATGATCTGTTTAAATATATGCATGTCTTTGTGGCCTATCAGCTCGACTGTGGTAATGTGAGCTGCTCGGATATGAAACCTTCAGCATTTAAAAAATACAAGATAGTGTAGAATACTGGGAAGATTTGGTCTATCAGACCTGGTAGCAATAAGCATGTTTATTTTACTTTCTTCCTTGCACCATAGTTTCCTGTGAAGTGATTAAAGCAAATGCCCAGTTTCAGCCTGTACCTTAGAGACTCCTTAAAAGAGGTTGTAGGTCTGGCATGAAGACTATGACTGACTACTTCACCTTTGCATCTATTGAAACTCTCCAAGCTACCTTTGTATGCTAACAGAATGCTCATAGAGATAGGTACGGGTTCAGAATGGAGACTCTGCAGCAGTCAAAGACGCCTGTGAGCTTCGCTGCTGTCCTTCCCAAAGGCAAAAGGATAAAAACCTTTTTCCAAATGATTTTCAGAGTATGCATTTATAAAAATGCTCTGGAATCTTTCATATTAGGGAAATAGCACCCTATCATAGGCTTGGTACATACTGAAGTCTTTTTTCCTCTGAAGAGGGTGAGACAAAACAATGTGATAAACGATGGCTGCATATTTCATTACGTTAATAGAAAATGGTATTGCTACTAGAAGTACTTTACTGTGGTCATAAGCTGAATCTGAGAAGAGAGGAGAATTACCTTTGCATTTACAATTGGCTTCAAGAAAGTAGGGTTAGGTAAACACTGAGCATGTAGGATAACTCATCCTTAAGCAAGTTACGTGGTAGGAAGGTCCCATATGTGCTGTGAAGAGGTGACTGCAGTGAATGAGGTAGTTGCTAATTAGCTCTACAGCCTCAACCTACGGTACGGGGATTTTTTTATTTTTATTATATTGATCAGTTTTAGTGTCAGATAATTATAATAGCTATCCAAAGGTGTTCTTGTCTCCTCTTTATTCTTTTCTTTTTTCTTTTCACTATTTTCTCAGAAATTTTCAAATAAGCTGGTGTCTGAAAATAGCTTCTTAAAGTCAGGAGTGATGGTTTTATAGATGCAGAATATAGGCATGTTATACTGACATGCAGAGATGTTACTTTTTTCTGGTTAGATGAAGAGAAGCAGATACCTGCTAGGAAGACACAGTGCAACACCACGGTGGGCTAAATTATTCTTCAGTGCCTTCACAGAAACCTGAGCCTATGAGCCAGATTTCATTAAGATAGGTCTAAGGAGCCAGGTTGGCTTTGTCTATATAACAGAAGCAGTTTCTGTAACAACAAAAGTTAGCTTCAAATACAGAGCTTGTTTGAAATTACATAGCATCAATGAGATTACACTTTGAAACCACTCATCCACAGAAGACAGACAATGAGACAAAATGTCAATGGATGTTATTGGAAAATGAACACTGCAGTAAACCAGATCCCGTGTTTTGTTTGCTGCACTGTAATACATTCACACATTGGTGGGAGACTTGCAGTTCAAGATTGAAGGTTATGCCAAATTTCTGATTGCCCTGTCCACCAAAGGCTGATTCTGCAAGGTACGTTTCTCTTGTAATGAGAGCTCTCAATACTACCTTAACAATAAATGATGCTCTCGGCACATGATGTACTGTAGAAATGTGCTTAAGCATGACTTTTTTCCATGTGTATTTGAAAGCGCGTATCTGCATAGCCTATTCTGATTCAATGCCAAATCTATTAGACTGACTTGCACTAAACAGGTCCTTATTTGGAAAGCCTGTGTTGGTGGGATGACTATTAATGGAATAAGATGGTACTTGATTAATGATATCAAAATCTGGGCCATAATGAGAATATCATCATGGAAGTCATAGAACAGTTAGCCCGTTGGCTGCTATTAGTGTGTTGCCCCAGAAGGCCATAAATGGTGGTAGGAATTCCTGCAATACATTTTAAAAGAAATGCTTATTGAATTTACAGTACTAATGTGGCTACTTGCATTGAGGATTTGTAGAAGCAGCACCATTTCAGTTTTCTTCCTTTCTGGCCATATGAAATCACAAAGTTATCCAGAGACATGGAGTTCTCCTTGAAACAAAAATCATTATCTTAAATTAAAAACAGTTGTCTAGGCTAATTCTTACCAATATAAGTTAAATATTCTGAGTTTTGCTAAAACACATAGAAGAATAATTATGGGAATGATTTAAAATTTTTGAGCTCCTAGGGATAAAAATAAGATTCTGGAGTCAAAATATCATTAAATAGGTGCTGGACATGGTCTCTTATGGCATGGTCTCATATTTCATCACATATATCAGTGTACCAAGCATTAACAAAAACATTTAGGACACCTTTAACTGTGGAAAATTATTTACTAATAGAGAGTTTAATGTCAAGTAATTTGAATATGACTCTGAGATTCTTTTGACACCTCCAGCTAATGCAGTTTCTGCACCAGTGTCTTCTGTAGAATAATCCCTTGAATGGAAATGGGCGATGGAGGTGGAGGGACTTCCATTCACTCTTCAGATCAGCATGCATGTGATTGATTTGACAGTGCTATGGTGTCAAAGTAAGATCCACTCGCCAAAGCCCGCTGATGAAGTGAGGGCTGTGAGTGCATGGTGCAAAGCCAAAACACAAATTCTCCATGCAGTATTGTCTTCTGGCCAAAGCCAATTAGAAGCCATATATGTCGAGCACATATGTAATATGCAGATGGGAAATAAGAAAGTTATTTTGGGGTGGCTGTGAGGTAGATTATACAGTCTCCCTTCCATGCACCATTTTCCCCCCACAGTGAGTGCAGAGAAGAAAAAGAAAAAAGCAAAACCAGATGTCTTTTAAATACTTTCCACCTAGTCTTATGCAGCTTTGCTATGGTCATGGAAATTTCTGTGAGAATGATTTTTAAAGATTTAATAGTCTAAAATATGGTTTCAGGTGAGAAGTTTGTTCTGTGTTGTGGGCAGGTAAAGATCTTCTTCAGAGCCCATTCTGATCCTAGAGTAACAGTTCGATTTTAAAAGAGAGACACAGAAAAAAAAGGTCTTTTCTTTACTACCTAGTTCAAGGCCTGTGGTAGAGACACAGCCTTTGCATTGTCTTATACTGGGTACTTCTCTAGCCTTGCATTGTGTGACCTAATGCAGGGTCGTGGACCAAAGAGTTCTCAAGAGGGGTACAGTGCTCAGATAGAGTAAACAAAAAATGAAATAATACCATGGTGATTATCAAGCTTGACATTGTATTTGAGATCACAGCACAATAAAGCTCATCTTTGGGAAGATCTGAGAACCCTGACATCTAGAGGAGTTTTGTAAGAATAAAACACACAAAAAAAGAAGAATCATTTAGAATAATCATATGAAATGCGAAGTCCTTTCATCCTCTGTATAAGTAAAAGCCAGTGACACTTTGCGACTACTGCAGAGCTCTCCAAGGGTGCAGCAGTTGCTATGCTATTCTTCCTGCTTGAGAGCAAGACTGTGGGAAAAGTCTTGTCAAATGCAGTAAATTCCTGTTCAGCCTATGGTTTTGCATAGAATAGAACAAAGACATTCAGGAGAGTTTAACTACAGCATTATGGATGTGAATCAAAAGGAATCAACTAACTTGTTCTAATGTGTAAGAAAAAGACTTTGTCAGCTTATCTAGCCTTCTGCTTTAAAGTTGAACCTAGCTGCTTAGGTCTTTGTGGTTTTCCAGCCCTGGAGTGTGCTTTTGACTTTGTTAAGGATATCTTTCTATTAGTCTGATGTGTCAGAGAACCAGGCCTTAACAGCAGCAAGATGGAGTAAGAGAACTGCAGCTGGGATGAGATATTTTTTTTGTGAAGTTTGAACAGGACAAAGTCTGGTGCACGAGTTGTATTAATAAGCAGGATAATTATATGAAGGCCTCTGACTGTGTTGAAGACAGATGAAACTTTTCAGGTCTGTCTTGACCAAAATGTATGTTTTTTTTTCCAGATTATTCAAGACAACAGTAGTGCTCTCCATCTCATTGGAGGGACAGATCCTCTCCGCACACGCTTGTGGAGTAGTATCTCTTTCCTTGTTTGTGTACAAGCAGTCTAGTTGTCCTGTTGGTGGCTGCTGTTCCCTCTTTATTTGGGCCTTTTGACCAAAGAGAGAAAGAAAGGAGAAGAGAATGGAAATTCTAGGACATGTGGTCCTCAGTGTGAAAGTTTCCAAAGCATTGGTAGTATTCTTGCTTCCTTGAAAACTTGATCGCGTTTTAGAAATTAAGGTTTGGACAGATTCTGTTTTTGAAGACAGTAATGATGGCAGGGTGTCATGACTGAATTTTGACCTGCCAACCATCTTGCCATGACCAGATGTTTATAAGGAGCAGTAACACCAGGCCACAGCTGCAGGTGGGGAAGTGTCATTAGAATGTTCCATATAACATCAGAAAAGATATTTTCTCACTTCTAGCCATCTGTCACATCTGACTTGCAACTGTAGTCATGGAACCCTGGAGATCTAGCATCTCCATAAGTGCATCATTGCTTGATGAGCTTGCTGGGCTCCACCACCTCTCAGAATAATTAGGGAACAGGTCTGGAGGTCACCACAGATCCATTATGCTCAAAAAAGAGAGTTGCCAAATTCTGTGTGAGGAATGATGTTTCTTCTCCTCAAAAAAGAATACGATCAAGAACAGAAGATGGAAAGTTACTGGAGCCTTTTTGTCTTGTTTTTCTTTTAAATTGTTGAAGTCAAGCATTTCCATCTATGGGAACAATTATCTTTTTGTGTATTTAATATCCCTTTGGATATTTTTATATTTTTCTCTAGTTGGCACTGAAGGTAGCGGAGAATCTGTGCACCCAAGCTCAAGTTAAAGCCTGTTAAACACCAAATTCTGGATGGGACAGTGGTAATGAAGTCTCCTTTGGCTCTGGGAATGCAAAATGGGTGAAAAGACTAAAATTATTACAACCAAATAAATCCCCTTAGTATATGTCATGTACTCTCAGGGACTGATAAGGGCATTTCATCTGTGGTTGACTAGCCACCATCTACAGCAGCTGGTATGTTAAGAGATGTGCTAAAAGCATTCAGTAGGAGACCCACAGTTTATTTCTTCTCTGCAGTTTAAGAGAATCCTTCAGACATCTGTAAAGCTGTTTTCATGGACTTGTAGCTAATTTTGTTGTGCTTGGCATGATGGGTGATGAGATGTGAAGTTGAGGACATTATGCTCTTTTCTGGGAGGAGAGTCCCACGTAGTCAGGCTCAAAGATCTCCTCTAGGAAGCAGCAGCCCACCAATCCTTTAATTGTGGTTTCATTTATGGAAAAAGAAATTACTGATGAGTACTGTGCTGGAGGATTTGCATGTAGATTCATTACTTCTATCTTTGTCCATACATGTTGTGCAGTGACCCCCGGCTATGGGTAGGCTACAGCCTGCCCTTATTTCTGTGCTTGCTTTTAGGACATGTGATTCATGAAATTCACATCTACAAACATGCCCAGCTCAGTGAGATGTCTCCTGATGAGAGACAATAAGTGAATTAACTTTCAAAGAGTTGAAGGTTGCTATCAAACCAGTTGATAAAACCAGTAGATCGTTAGAGTTTTCCTTGGGGGTTGTAATGAATCAGCTTTTATCTTTAAATAAAAAACCTGGCTTCTTCATCTGGCATGATGGTGTATTTGAAAGAGAGGGAAAAAGCATGACTTTCATCCGGTGTCTGTTTTACCCAAGCAAAATAAACACATATAACAGGAATTTCCTGGAGATTCTTCAAGTGCTCTGACCACTGAGGCTGGATGATCAACATGAAGCCTGCTTTTAAACAGGAGTCAGCAATACTATACATTGCATTATTGTCTGTAGTCTAAATGTCGTGGTCTCCATTTCATCCTCTGGTACTGTAGGACTAGTTTCTCTTAATCTGCTGGTCTCGGCCCTGAGGTTTGCCTGCCTAATATTGCTAAGTTATTTGGAGTGTACTCCGTCTGTAAAAATAGGGTGCATGGCTTTTAATGCACACAAAACTCAATCTGCCCTGCTTTGGCATTGGTGGCTATGTCATTTGTTTCTCATTCAGACAGACTTTCTCTCTTAATTTCCTTGTTTCCAGTGTTTTGGCTGTGAAATTGAAGTATTTTCAGATATCATCATAAAGATACCGCAAGAGTGCGGTAGTATGAGTTCTTCTGCTAAATATGGAACTCACTGTACTTCCAAAAGTAGCAGTTAACTTTCAGAGGCCGCATGAATTCTCTTAGCTTCACACTTAATTTTGGGGGTTTCTGAGGAAGATTCTATGCAGAGGTCTCTTAAGTACTTCAAAAGTACTTCAGGATGTTTCAGCTACATCAATCAACATTCTGGAAGTCAGGGTTGGGATAAAAGTTCTTTTTCCGTGGCCTCTTGAAAGCCTCTGTCTGTTTTGAGGTTGAGTCCATGAGAGAGCTCAGCAGAACCTGAGATGCATTGTATGATTTTTCCCAAAGAGCTTTGTTTTTCATATTTCATTCCAACAATTATTAACTGTACACTCAATGACTGGAGAGGCTAACTGTGGAGTCATATCTCCTAGAGTAAATGGCTGCTGTTTGGAGTCTGATTTTGCACTTTACTGGATATTTTAAAAATAAGAATTCTAAAATCATAGAAAAACATTCTTTAATAGAGCAACTGCAAGCTGCCATGTTTTAATATCTTTTTACCCTTAATTTTATCACCATCATTCCTGAAATAAATTAGCATTTACTTGGTATAAGATGGAATGACAGTAAGGGCACTTTACTGATTGCTCTGGCACTTTTTTGACTTCTTTGTGAACGTATCATCACAAAGTCTTAATATACCAAATAGGTGGCAAAGAATGTGAATTTGGACTTCATCTATTGGACTGTTTTGGTTAGCATACACTTTTCCTTAAACACATGTGGTTTTGATCATTTAGTTTTTCTGGTAAAAAAAAAAAAAAAAAAAATAGAAAAACAAACCAGAAACATCTTTGGTAAAGATGGTATGAATATCACAGCAGCTGACTTGAAGAATGAACCACATAGATACTGGGTCAGTAAAACTGATTCAATGCAAAGAAAGATATGCCTCTCATATTTTAAATGTTCAGTATTATATTGCACACAGGGCACATTCCAAGGGAAACTTGAGGCAGATTTTCATATAGAAATGCTCCTTTGCAATTTAAGTAAGTAATTCTCTGCAAAGTGACCTCTCTTACACAAGTAGTTGTTGAACACTGGGTTTTGAAGTCTTACAATAAGACATAACTGTTCACTGAGTTGCTTTAACAGAGTGCAGTGACAGCTCTGAGGAATTAATATGCCTAACTTTAATGAAGTTATGCACAAGCTCCTATTGGAGGTAGTGATTAAGATCAGTTGATCGAAAAATTGCTCTACATGTCCTATGTCAATAAGCACTGCCTTCTTGCAGCAGTGACTGTTGTGTTCTGACCTACTGTAGCTGGGGAAGAGAATTACTCTTTTGTAAGATATTTTGCATTTGCACTGTTTTCTACAGCTGAATTTGTTGATTTTAGATTTCATCAGTTTTATCCGAGCAAAAAAATAGAACAAAATCAGTTTATAGTTTCATTCCCAGGACTTGAACACTCGAGCCTTGATTTTGTTATAGTGTTTGGGTGAATGAGGGAACCAAGCTGGCTCTATAATGATGATTCAGCTTGGAAGCAAAATATTAGATGTGCTATTTGTTTTGTTTCACTTTCCCACAGGAAGGCTATTATTTACAAATTGTTATTCCATGGAAACTAAGCTTTACTTCCAACATTCTAGGCTAATTCAGCATTGTCACACAAAAGGGGCTTTTTCACAAAAAAAGGGGATATGACATGTCTGTAGAGCTCCTTCACCTTTGTTTCCCCATGGTGAAAGATGAGAACTGATTGAAGTGTGACATTTGAAGCTGCTGTGAAGCAGCCAGTAAGGAAAACTTGCTTTTGCGGTCTGTTTCAAGTGACATTCTCGTGATGGGGTAAGGTAAGAGGCTTGCAGATGTGAAAGATTTTACTGAGAAAGTAAATTCTATTGGACTTGATTTGATTAGTGCAATTGAGTTGTAGTGCGCTCCAACAGAGGTCAAAGAGGAGCTTAAAGGCTGCTGTTTTCTCTTCCTGGAGACTGAGCAAGGGGCTCAGTCTCCAAGCACCTGCACTTCATGGTATTAATTTTGCATATAAATGCTCATGCTTTATGGTAGATTGATTTTTATATTCAAATCTGGGAAATTTGGTTTTCCAATTTTTTATTTTTTTATATTCCAGCAAATTTGGAAAAACCTTGCAGGATGTTGACTCAAACAAGGACTTCATGGTGAAATGTGATACTCAGTCTTTGTTATCTGTGTTTTCTTCCTCTAGATGAAGTGGTTCATGTCTCAGCCCCTGAGAAGCTCACCTTTGAGGAAGCTAAAGAGCTGTGTCGGAAAAGAGATGGCGTTCTTGCTTCTGTTGGGAACCTGTATGTGGCTTGGAGGAATGGCTTTGACCAGTGTGACTATGGCTGGCTGGCGGATGGCAGTGTTCGTTACCCAGCCTCAGTGGCAAGGCCCCAGTGTGGTGGAGGTTTACTTGGGGTGAGAACCCTGTATCGCTATGAGAACCAAACAGGCTTTCCTTACCCAGATAGCAAGTTTGATGCCTACTGCTATGAACGTAAGCTTTTTTTTCTTAGTTATAATTTTCAGTATGCTCATCATTCTAACCCTCAAAAGTGTTTCACTTTAATATGTATTTTGTTCCAGTTCTTGCAGAGAGTATGAGTTAAAAAAAAAAAAAAAAAAAAAAAAAATCAATATAGCTTTACAAAAAAAGAAAAGTCCAACTACAAAAATGTCTTAAAAAAATATTGGCATAAAGGCAGGCAAAGTTTTAAGGTAAGAGTTCAGCCTGGGTAATGTTTTTACACAGAGTGACACACTGTAACCACAGTCACCCCGAGTCTGTGGATGCTGCATATTTTGGTGTCCCTGGTATGTTTGCTTCATGTCAATGAGCATAAGAACAGAAGAAATGTCCTACTTGACTAGGTGAATGACTGTCATCTAACTTGATATCCTGTCTTCAGTGACTGCAGTAAGAGAGGCTGTCTGCAGACTGCACACAAGCATGGTTGGTTTTAGGTCTCTGAGATACTAGTAATTTGAGGGCTACCTCTGGATTCCAGGCATATTGTCCCATCATAATTTTTAGTATTCTAAAGCAGCTGTAAGCTCTAAAGCAATTGTAAATTCTCTTTCACTCACCAAGTGTTGTGTGTGCCAGCCAGCTGGTGCTGTGAATGGCCCAAATTGCCATATCTCCTCTACACTTATAGCTTTCCTTTGGCTTTCTTGTTATATACTCCTCTGTAACCCCTTCCATCTTCAGTGTGAGCAGCCTAGCTCTGCTGTTACTATGATGCAGCCTATCCTGGCATAAGTTCTTTTTGTCCCAAAAGGTTCATCAGCTTCTAGGGTACCTGAGTTTCTCTTCCCTAACATGTCCTGTGTTCCAGATCCCTGCCTGTCTCTGAGACCTTCCTCAAACTGGTCACTTCATAGGCCATCATCATGGAGGTCCTAGTCTCATTTGCCTGGCTTTCTTTAGAACATTCCTCCTACATTTCTTGCTGTCATTAGTGATGAGTACTTACTTTTACCTTACACCTCCAGAAACCCATCCATATATCTTACACTGAGCAACATACAATTTCTGTGTAACTCACAGATAACTGTGCCTCTTAAGAGAGGATCCATCACCTGACTTCTGTTCTTTAAGTTCCCCTCCATCACTGGACTGTTCTTTGTGCAAGAGGACACTGATATTGTTGGAAGGTACATCACGTCTAAGACATGAGAGTGCTTCTATCCAGCTGAAAATCTTGATTCCCTGAGATCTGCAGCCTCTTCAGCAGTACAGGGAGGCTGTACTGCTCAGCAGTTTTCCTGCAGGACTCTCTGTTCAAGGAAATTCCTGCGGTTGCAAATAGTACAATTGACACTAACATGTAAAGGCTACTTGTGTTGAGTTAAAAGTTCAGAACTTGTTTTTTAACTATGAATATCTAGCTTTTTGGACTCAGTCCTATGACTGAAAGTTGGAACTAATTGAAATGGGCAGCTCGTATGTCCTCATTTTTGTGAATGATGAACCAAGTGCAGCTGTAGATCTTTCCAACTTAGGGACTGAAGGCTCATTTATGAATAAACCTTACTGTTTTGAGAATAAATCCCAACATCTGGTGTAAGGTTACAGTCTGGCTGTTCTCAGACGCTCTGCAATGTCTTAAAATAAGAATGTTTTTTTTCTTTATTGCTTGTGGGTAAGACATTCCAAAACTTTTGCATGTAGTATTCCTAATGGACTTCAAGAGAACAGGAATAAGAATTAGGTAAGTTCAGGAGTGTGTGCTCTAATTTGCAGAGCAGAGTTTCGTCCTATCACTCATTTTGTGCCTCTCCCAAATATTTATGAACAGTTTTAATTGTCAGGAGTAAAACTGATTTTAATAGAGACAAAATTAATCAGTCCTTCTAAAAAGACTGAAATAGTGACTGTACATTTTGCCTGTAATCTACTCTTTTGTTGGGACAAATTCCAACTTTCTCTTCGTGTGTGTGAATTTCACCCCTTTCAAAGTGTTCTTTCTGGAAGTTTTATTTAACTAATTCTAGTGACATATTATTTGTTCTAAAACCATCCTTGATAAGTATTGGGTTGTTGCCTTTTGTATCTTGCCCTTGATACACAGAGAATAAATATTTCATCAGTTTGCAGCACAGGAAGTAGACAGTCTATGACTATCAGCCCTTTTACAAGAAAACCAAAAAAAAGCTAAACAGAACCATCACAGTTTGGTAGGGAGAGGACTACTCTCTAGTAATTTTAATTGCAATCGACATTACATCAGAATTAATTAAACTCTGCAAGCTAAGTCACTCAAGTTTTGTCAGAGACATCAGGTTTTGTGTAGGGAAATGCAGAAGTGTAATGCTGAACCAGGTACCATACATCAAGGTGCCTATCTGACACATATTTCAGCAGTTACTGAAAGCTCTCTGTCTCTCTCAGAAGGTGCTTGGGATCTCACAGGAACCAGCTGTAACTCTTCATTGCTTTTGCTAGATGATTTGTGCAAGTGGTGAATAAAGATACTCACTGCCTAAAATCTTGCTCTTTCACATCTCTGGCAGCTGCCTGAAGCACCGGCTGTACAGTGAGTCACTCTCTCCTACTGCAGCCTTGGAGACAGCCCCTTTTTGGGGGCAGAAAAAGGGAAAGAAAGGAAAGAAAAGAATGGCTCTACAGTATAGCAGGAAGCTTGAGTTTAGGTCCTTGTTTCAAGAGAACTTTTGTCTGGAAGTTTCTTTCAAACTTCCCTTTATCTCTGTTTCAAAGTTTCAGTGCAGTAGTCCACATATAAAGGTCACCATCCTCAAGCTCTGGCTGCTTTCAGCTTGACACAAGATTTCAGGCTTTTACACACAGATTCGCATCATGCCACACAACAAAACTATCCTCCCCAAGACCTTGACTCTTTCCACTTAACTCCAATCCCACACTTAAAGCTCTGACTGTGCTCATTATGTGTTTCAGATTAATTGCATTGTTGTGTTTCCCTCCTCACCCAAATACTAAGTCACACCAGCAAAAAAGCTTTTATTGCTGGAAAAGAATTAAAACAGGATGTTGCTACATGCATTTATAGATCTTGGGTCAGATAAAGGAAAAAAAATATAGTCTTGATCCTGCCTCCATGAACAGGGCAGGATAAAGCCAGCTATCCAGGTAGCTCCAGGTTTGCAGCACAGGTCACAGAATCAGGTAGGTTGGAAAAGACCTTTAAGATCAAGTCCAACTTTTAATAGATGTTTATGTGTCAATCTCAGTTTTTTTACAGTATCCCTGTAAAATTTCTTCTGTCTGCTGTGTGAAAACCAGTGAAGTTCCCATTGACTCAGCTCCAAGGGTAATGGCCATATGCTGTATGTTTAGTCTGAAGTGAATTGGCAATGATGAAAGGCCTGCATCTACGTCTTTTACTCTTGCTGAGTAACAATATACTCCCTGAGTAAGGCCACCAAAACAAAAGGCTCCCAGCCTCAGGAAGGATGAATTCAGTGCTTGAATTTGCTCATATGCTGAAGCAATGGATTTGTGGCAGAGCAGGCATCTGCTTTAGTTATTACAAAGTCAAATTGTATATTTAAGAAAAGGCATATCTCTTCCTTCAACACTTCTTAGAGTGTTCTCTCATATGATTAAAAGTGTCTTTGGTAGAAAACCTCAAAATATTGATTCTAAATTGCAGTTATAAGACATCTCAATCAATATTTTGAACATTTTGCTTACTTCTAGGAATGAATCCCATTTATTAAAATACATGAAAAACAGTGACCAAAGTGGTAACTTAAAAATTATATGCAGTAGTTTCAATAAAACAGCCAAGCTGGACAGTATTTAAGAGTACAGTTAAGTTCAGGATTTTAACTTCAGCAGTGTTTTGGCTAAAAAATTACATTATACCATGTGCCTTGACTTTATGAAAATAAAAGTGGCCTAGACTAATAGTACATGATTTAAAATCTGAAAATCTTGTTAAAAAAAAAAAACAAACCAAAAAGCCTTCCTCATGTTGTTCACAAGTGGTTTTCATTCTACAGAAAACACATGGCTCTCAGTTTCTGAAACATTATCTGCGTGTTTCATCTCAACCCTCCAAGACGTTTTCCAGGGGTTTTTTTGGGTTTTTTTTGTTTGGGTTTTTTTCTCCCTGAGAGGTCCCTAATCACGTATCTGGTAGGACTTGAAAAAGTTTCAGGTTAGACTTGAGTATTCTTGGAGGTCATCATCACAGTAAAAATTTATCAGGTGTTAATATATAGAACTCCTACCATATTAGCATATTTACAAATGAAAGGAAAAAGGAGTATAACTGTTCCTGGAGAATTATTTTTATTTGTAAGAGAATAAAACATTACATCAGGAAAAAAAGATTTCATTTTTAATGGGTACCTATTTAATAGTTCTTGCATAAAGCTATAGGGTATTTAATTCCATCCTTCATCCCCCTAGTCTCACCAGATCTAATCCACTGCGGTTTGTGGGAAACTTGCCACAGACTTCAGCTGACTTTGGATGGGGTATTTTATCCTACAGCATCTATAGAATAAATTCCACTCCAGAAGTGCATTAATCAAAATTCATACAGATTTTGTCTTGCATTCCTACAGCAAAACTAATCTTGATGAACTTCATGCATAGAGGTGGTTGAGTGTTTGAAACATAAATCTGAGTTTTGCTGAGAAATGCTGATACATTTAAGCTGATTTTTTTTTTTTCATTGAACTCTACTGATTTTGGTGAAACTTTCAGCAAAACATTTTTTGCTTGACTAAAAACACATGTTGACCATTTTGCTCTGGATTTGACAGTTTTATTTCTGATTTGTTCTTTTGTTTTGACTTTGTTTCATGCACCTTTTTGGTTTCTCTCTGGTTATGCCACATTGGCTTGGCAGTATAATTTCATTTTAGCTGAAGATTAAAAAATTTCAGTTCTGAGGCAGTGTTGCCATATATGTTCATCAGGAATGGAGTCTACATTGTTTTAATTATTTCAATATAGCCTCATCAGGAGTGCATCCAAGTCAACTACTGCTTGTGACTAAGGGCTTCTTTGAAGCTGCATCCATCTGAAGCTTAAAATCAGAGTGCACTTTATTAAAGAAATACAGAAGTAGCAATATTCACAGTATGTAGCAAGACAGGATTTTGTAAGGTGAAAGTGGAGAATGATTGTGTCTCTGCAAACCTCTCCTCTGCCCACCTGAAGAACTCTCCAACCAAACCCGTTTGCTGGATCAAGGCCTCTTGCACAGAGTGTTCCTCTATGGAGGACATTACAGCAGGGAAAGAGTGAAAGAAAGCCCTTTCTTTGGGAGGTTGTACAGCATGAGCGACCATGATTGTAGGATCAGAAAACAGCAACTGTGCTCCACTTGTCCAGAGGCATCAGAAGGCATAAGGTCTTTAGGCAGCCCAAAAGCTGGCAGAAGTATTGTCTTCCCTTTTGCGGCATGTGACTTAATTTGGAAAACTCTGATTAACTAGGCAATTCTGTTCTCGACAGCAACCGCTGGTAGCTGCGCATACCAGCTGTTTCCTGGATGAGGGAATTATTTCCAGCCTGATGTCAGGGATTGTATTACACGAGATCTGTAGGTCATTTAAAGTTTGGGAATGACCACAGAATACTGAAAGCAAGGGGCATGGTGTCACCCAGTGATATGGTATGGTGTCACCATGGTGACAACCAAAAACTGTCAATCTGAACAACAAAAAAATTGACTTAGATGAAACAAAATATTGTGCTGAATGTAATAAAGCCAGTGTCCTCCACCATTTTACAGTCCAGTATCAGAATGAATAAAATGCCTTTGAGCAGCCAAATATCTCAAGGTCATGGCCCTGACCAGAGTGTATACATTGATGGTACCTGTTCATACAGTTGGCTCTGTTCCTCCTTCCTTCCCACTCTGTGATGGTGAAGCTATCCAAAGGGCTTAATCTGCCTTACTGAGGCTGCCAGATAAAAATTCTCTATCTTTTTCTGTTTTTCTAAGAAAGTAGATCTCTCTGCTTTTCTGAGATAATGCAGTTTACGAGGACCTCTGTAGCTGCAGAGATCTCCAGTAATATCCTGGACCAGGTGTAGGAGGAATAAATCACCGAAACACTCTGTTGGCTTTATAGCAACAGGCAAAAATCACAGAGGCTGTGCATGCTGACAACTTGCTGAATGTTTCTTATCCCACCCTGCTTCAGTGTCATGGCAAAGGAATTTTGAGAAAGGTCAGTCAGGTCATGCTGAAAATGGCAGGAAGATCTCAGTCCACTTCAGTCAGTTCTAGGCCATAGACATCACTTGCGTATCACACTGAGGAGGAGGAAGACGTGGTGGTTGGGTGTAGCTTTGCCTTGTAATGCTGTGTAAACAATGAACCGAGAGAAACTGATTTATTAATCTAACTGGTGTGTGTGGAGCAACTGTTTGGATCCTCAGGAAGTGGGACATTGGGAGGAGATGCTTTTTTTGCCAGAGAAAGTAAACTTGCTTTTGTCTGGGTTACTCAAAACCACATTACTTGACTATAGTCCCTAAGTGCAAACATTGTGCATGGACAGAGGGAAAAAGGAAAGAAAAGAAAACACAGTTGAAGGCATGTTCCTTTCATTCCACCAGATCACTGAAAGGGTCAGGCAACAAGAACAGGATTAGGCGCAACAAGGTAAAGGAGTAAAAGAACCATCCTGTTAGGTGTTCAAGCACAGGAAAGATACATTGGTTTTGCTCTTTGTTGCCTTTGATCACTGTGGGAACTTTGATTGCTGTGGGAACTGGGTACCACTCATAGGGCATAATATGGGTAATTTGTCTCCTTTCACACTAACTGAGAAGAGCAAAGCAGAAAGAATTGTGTTGTCAGTTTCTGATCCAAGTTACATTTTTGTCTCTCTTTGTTCTTCAGTTGCTTTCTGCAGTCCGGAAGCAAAGATTATTCCTTTTATTTGGTCCTGGGATAATGATTTCATTAGGAAGAGCTGACTAATGAGGCTCATTGATTTGTTGTCCTCTTTGGCAGATCTATTATAAACAATGTGGGAAGAGAAATGCTTTTGTTCTTTATGGATAGACTGACAAGTTACAATTTCTACACAGAACTACAGTTTCATGGGGGGAAATCAGGAGAGAGCATATCTTGCCCCATAAAACATCTGACTTCAGAAGTTATGAAATACCAGGTGATTTTACTGAAGAGTGAGTTCACAGAGCTAATACAGCTGCTGTCTCTGCTGTTTTGTTAACCAGAAGAAAAAGACCTTGGGCAAGGGTGTGAAAAGGATACATGACATTTCATCATGTTTTAAGTTTTTCTTTACAAATAAGATTGACTAATAGCATTTAAATCTGTTTTTCTTTTTTCTTTTTTTTTTTTTCCAAGAATCCCATTCATTTTTTCTAATATTGCATACATTTTGTGAGTGGAAATGGATACCGCGTTTAGATTTTAAAATTATTTTTATCATCACATCTGCCTTGCATTTTGACACCAAAATGCATTGTAGGTAAGTGGGAGCATACACTTGGAGTTATAGATAAACTCCTATATCTGCAGTATCCGAGTTTGAATCCTCCTTATGATGCCACATGTCCCATAGATAATGAATAACACTCCACATCCCCTAACCATCTTTCTGCTACCTGAAAGAGTGAGAGTGGATACTGAATCAGTATCATAATGAGAGGTTTCTGGCTTAGGCTGTAGGCCAGAATACCAAGTTGGGGTTTTTTTTATCTGGTATTTTTCTATTTATTGTTACGCTTGTCCAGTTTGGAAGGTTCTGACAACTGTTTAAACTTCAGCTGGCATAACCCTTGGAGCCGGGGTAACATTCTAGGCTGTCCCCTCTGCCAACGTTGCTAGCAGGGAAGGGACAAACATGGAACAAACTCCACAAAGCAGCAAAGGAATTAATACACAAAAATATATAAAAATTAAACAAAGCAACCTCCTGCTCTAAATGTGCTGGAAGAAGTCAAAACATTAATTTGGCTGTCTCCACACTGCTGATATTTTGGAATAGTTTAATTTGGATTTTATTCACAGAAAGAGTGCATTATTTCCAGGTTTTGTTCTGAGTTAAATAATGTTTTATTATTTTGGATGCTGGCAATGACTTAAACCGAATTTATTTTTCTATCTGTAGAGTCTGTCTTCTTCCAGGTTCTTAAATACATACCTAAATGTAAACATACAATCAATATTTCTGAGTGCAATGATTCAAGTTAGACACATGGTTAAAAGTATTGTGGAACTGGTTATGCTGAAAATGCATGAAAACTGTGTGGTTTGGTTGATACACTGGAGGGAAGGAATGCCATTCAGAGGGACCCTGACATGCTTGTGAGGTGGGCTGATGTCAACCTGATGAAGTTCAACCATGACAAGTGCAAGGTCCTACACCTGGGTCGGAGCAATCCCAGGCAGAGCTACAGGTTGGGCAGAGAAGAGATTGAGAGCA
>JAOEHY010014195.1:8820-29805 GCA_025447955.1 Psilopsiagon aurifrons | reverse complement strand
TCAACATCTTTGTTGGTGACATGGACAGTGGAATTGAGTGCGCCCTCAGCAAGTTTGCCAATGACACCAAGCTGTGTTGCGGCGGGAGATCTGGACAACACGCCCTGATTAATGTAATCGAAGTGTTGACAGTTTATTGTAACACAAGGGACCTTATATAGATAATTTCAAGATGCTCGAATATTTGGTAGTATCTGATTGGTTAATGTCCCTTAGCTACATGTTAGTAATATTTAATGATTGGTTAACCATTATGACATATGTTCCAAACTTATTTCAAGATTGCAGTTATGTTTCAAGGTTACAGTTATCAGTTCCTTCTTGTACATCCTTCTCAGCAACTCTCTGTGCTAACTTGCTCAGATTTTCTGCACGTACGTGTCCTTTGGTAACCTCCAGGCAAGGCCACAAAGCCTTTGGTTCACTTCTCCACAATTGTCAAGTAGCCGTCCGGATAACTGTCTGGATTGCTCACATGAGACCGTGTTCATCCAGGTACATTCCCACACTCTGTGGTTTGGTTGATATGCTGGAGGAAAGGAATGCCATCCAGAGGGACCTTGACACGGTTGTGAGGTGGGCTGATGCCAACTTGGTGAAGTTTAAGCAAGTGCAAGGTCCTACACATGGGTCGGAGCAGTCCCAGGCACAGCTACAGGTTGGGCAGAGAAGAGATTCAGAGCAGCCCTGCAGAGAAGGACTTGGGGGTGTTGGTCGATGAGAAAATGAACATTAGCTGGCTCCAGTGTGCACTTGCAGCCCAGAAAGCCAACCATATCCTGGGCTGCATCAAAAGAACCGTGACCAGCAGGTCGAGGGAGGTGATCCTGCCCCTCTGCTCTGCTTTCATGAGACCTCACTTGGAGTATTGTGTGCAGTTCTGGTGTCCTCAACATAAAAAGTACATGGAACTCTTGGAACAAGTGCAGAGGAGGGCCGCGAGGATGATCATGGGACTGGAGCACCTCCCTCATGAAGACAGGATGAGAAAGCTGGGTCTGTTCAGCCTGGAGAAGAGAAGGCTGCGTGGAGACCTCATAGCAGCTTTTCTGTATCTGAAGGGGGACTATAGGGATGCTGGGGAGGGACTCTTTATTTGTGCCTGTGTGATAGGACAAGGGGTAACTTAAACAAGTTCAGACTTAAACAGGGGAAGTTTAGACTGGATATGAGGAAGTTCTTTACTGTGCAGGTTGTGAGGCACTGGAATGTGTTGCCCAGGGAAGTTGTGAATGCTCCTTCTCTGGCGATGTTCAAGGCCAGGTTGGACAGAGCCTTGGGTGATATGGTTTAGTGTGAGGGGTAGCTGCCCATTGCAGGGGGGTTGGAACTAGATGATCTTAAGGTCCTTTCCAACACTAAGTATTCTATGGTTCTATGAATCAAAGCACATTCACAGCAGGGGGCAGATACACTGCCCAGGGATGGAGGGGGAAAATAAATGGGTGTTTTACTGTTCCAGGCAAAGCTTTGTAGTGTTTGAACTAAGCTTAAAAGCCACAAGCCAGATGAGCTGGAAAAAAAAAATGTTCAGAAGGAGGCTCCTTCCTACTGACAGGCACTGCACAGCGTCTTTTCAAACCTTTCTTCCGAAACTGTATTTTCCTTCTTGCAACAATACCTTTTTCCCAGCTTAGCATTTGTTTTCATAGAACATTGCTTTAGAAAGTGGCCCTTTTTGTATCTACTTGATGTGCTCACTTTCAGAAGTCCCATCACAAGCACTTGGCTGGTGGAGGTCCAGCATGAGCACCATGTACTTCACAGCAAAAGCGTAGGATTTAGAAATGAGGGAGAGGAAGGAGCGCACACTGGTGGAGAACTGCAGTCAGAATAGCTCAGAAAGCCACTGGGCAGCCTTTGTCTGATCCCTCTGTCCCATCCCTCACCAGGGGCTTTTGGGCATCTCTATGGGGTGGTTCTTCTCTAGGTTCTCTCTAAGATACCCATGTTCCCTGGGCCCTGGCCTGTGCTCAGGACCTGCTATGACACATACAGGCATAAGTGAAAAATAAGAATATTTTATTAATTTAGGGAATGTTTTATTAAGCAGTCTTTCTCTTTTTTCTTCTTCTTTTTTTTTTTCTTTTATTTGAATTATAAAATATTTTTTTATTTACTCTCCTTTGGAAAATGTTATTTTAGCTTTTATATGTCCCACCAGATTCATAAGGAGCTATTAAAGCCTTCAGAACAGCTGAGAAAAGCATTTTGGTACCTATGAAAGGCTCTGATTTAAGCTGTGATTCCTAGCAGACTTGTCAGGTCTGTAGACACAAGGTAGATCTCAGGGGAAAACTGGAGCTATTTCTCACTGGTATGAGTCTGTGGTTTCCATGCCTGGGCACCTGAAAATACTTTCTGATTGTTTTTGCTTGTAGACAGGAGTTACACTGCAGGCTGTGTTTTGTCAGTCCTGGCATTGAGGGAAAGTAGCTGAGGGCAGGACAGTGTTGAGAGGTAATGCTCTTGTGAAAGAATGCTTTAAAGCCAAAAGCATCTCTCCCCGTGATTCAGAACAAAGACCCATCACAGCTGAGTTTTCAGAAGGCACAAAAGGGAAGAGACAGTGGGCAGTGTTTAAGTCATCTTTTCCTACATTCTTACCTGTCACACAACAGCTTGTATACCTCCCTTAAGTAAGGTCAATGGTGCTAAAGTCACCGTGGGTGATCTGGAGACAAGCAGCTTCAGAGACAGCACTTCTGTTTGTGTTGCTAAGAGAGGAGTGAGAAATCGGCTATAAATCCAGTATAGGTATGATGAGATGGGAACTATAATTAGACATGGCAAAAATATTCTCATCAAGCCAGCAGAGCTTGTAGTGCTTTTAATTCTCAAAAGCTGAGGCAGAGGGGCCACCTCTGATGAGACTGACAGTGGAGGCTCACTGGGATGCACATCAGGCTTTTGCTGTGGTCCCATGACATTTCTGCCTTTGCACAGCTGTGTCTTTTCCCTGGGGAGTAAGCTCTTCTCAGTGCCAAGGTCTGGCAGTTCAGAGCTGTGGCTGATAGTTCGAGAGGCACTGGAGCAAGTAGAAATCTTGCTCATGCAAGACTGTGGAGATGAGAAAGGACAGGTCCTTGGGCATCACCAGCTCACTGTGCAGCAGTGCCAGGTATTCCTGCTCCAAGGGGATGCCTAACTTTTGCTGGAAGCAGTTGTTCACATGTCCAGCTAGATTTCTTAATGCAAATCTCTGTTAAAAAAAATCACCACTTTGATAACCTCCTGTTGCCAACTGTGTTTGGGTTTCAGGTTTTGAATTCTGAACTGATTTCTGAATTGGTATGATTTTTCCTCATTGCATGGCCATTACAGGCTGGATAAAATCTGCAGGCAGTCTGTTCCTGAAAAAGGGTTTTAGTGCCAAATACTCATAAAAAAGGAAGCCATAGCTTGCAGTGATAAAGGGCTAGCTGTGACCAGTGGTCCAAATGCACTGATTTATGCTGTAATGGCGTATCAGCATATATAATGACATATCCGAGATTCACAGAAAGGTAAGTATGTTTCATAGCTGGGGTTGAGGAATCTTACTTGAACAACTTCAAGCAGCTGACAACCTTCTCTCATAAATACAGTAGCATTGCACAGTCTTCCCATGTATGTCAGGCTGGACACGGCTCTGAGAAGCATGGTCTACTAGAAGGTGTCCCTGCCCATGGCAGAGGGTTGGAACTGGGTTATCTTGAAGGTCCCTTCCAACCCAAAACATTCTATGATTCTATGTAGTCAACATATGCTGTCTGTGTATAAACTACTTCTTGATATGCAGCTATGACTGTAACAAGCAAGAAAGCCACCTGATGTCTCTGGAATGCTAATTGTTGAACCATCTCTTTTTTTTCCTTTGAAGTCCCACCTAATTTGACAGTTCCTCAAGAAAAGTCACCCCTGGTCACGCGGGAAGGGGACACAATCGAACTGCAATGCCAAGTGACAGGGAAGCCCAAGCCCATCATTCTGTGGTCCCGAGCAGACAAGGAGGTTGTGATGCCGGATGGAGCAATGCAGACGGAGAGCTACGATGGGATCCTGAGGATAGTGAATGTGTCCAGGGAAATGACAGGAACCTACAGGTGCCAGACCAGCCAGTATAATGGGTTTAATGTGAAGCCCAGAGAAGCTTTGGTACAGCTCATTGTACAGTGTAAGTAGACATTTATTTTTTTTCCATGTGGTTTTGCTGAGAAAAAGAATTTCATTTATTTCTCCCCTAAATACACAGCTGGAAGTCTTATGGTTGTTACATTTTTGTTGCTGTGTTGTTTGGCTATCTAGTTCCCTGAATCCATGATTATAATGTAAATGTAGAAGTAAAAATTACATAGGAGACCCATTTATATTAAAAAAAAAAAAAAAGTGTGAGGCAGTCATTATTTTTCCAACGCCTAGCGTTAAGTTTCTTGTCACAGGAACAAGCACATGAGATAGGAGGATGTATTTCTGTAAATGCAGATCAGATACTGATCTCATTTGTTGATACTATGTAAAGCAAGAAGAAAAAATGAGGAAAAGAGCTGTTCTATCTTAGCTGATCTGCATGCAGATCTGCATCGTCTGCTCTGTTCGCAAACCAGCAGCATCAGGAATGGGAAGGAAAATATAAGAGGAAATCAATTATTTTGCAAATGTTCAGTGTTTATTATTGGAAAATGAAAAGTCTGGTTTGATATGTTTTATGAGGAATAATGAGGCATTCTTTGTTGCTGTGTATCTGATAAAGATGTTCACTAAATGAGTTTCATGTCTGTTGTATTGTTGGTACTTATTCTCACCATTTTATAAAGTGACTTGTATAGCCCTCATTTATTCTAGTTTCAGATGCCCAAATATTGTGGCAGATTTGCTTTTTAGCAGTGTTCTGCACTCAGCGCAACTGACCTCTTTTGGGGCCTCCAGGGATGAGATGCTGCAATATGCATAGTTATTACTAATAATCAACTGATTCATTTTTTTCCAAGGTCTGTTGTATAACAAATTATTTATGTACTTGATTACATGTTGTGATATTTGCAGTGCTTTCATCAGAGCTATTTACTAGTGTTCAGACATAGCTTTTCATCAAAGCATGCTACTGTCCCAACTACCAGTCACATGTGTTGATGTAAACAGGAGCCTTCTTGCTTGGGCTTCTCCTTGTTGTGGGTTCATCTACATTAGGACTGGCATCATCCTACCTGCACTGATATATCTAAACTGGGAGCAGAGGTGTCTTTGGCTCCCTCTGTAGAGGCTGCAAAAAATTGCTTGGATCTTAGATCATCCTGCAGAGAGGTCTTGCTTTAGAGCATAAAAGGCCACTGGGGTATTAGTTTCCTACAGATGGTACTTTTAAAGCAGATGGATTGTTGTAGGGAAGACAGGCTCCTGTACAAACAGGCTGGACCAGCCTTAATTCAGAGCTGTGGTAGTACTAGGGAGCCCTTACTTGCAAAAGAATTTTTACTCAGGTCATTACTACTAGCATTACTAGTGTTTATGCTGATGATGGCTTTTATGGTTATCATCACTAGGACTACCTATGATGACACATATTTTTGCTTTCAGATCTCCTGTAACAAGCCATCATCATTGTAAGTGTTTAATTTTAGCTGCACAGAAAAGGTGGTTTGCAGAAGGTGAATGTCATGAAAAGGCAGAGATAAAAGACATGGACGGGCAGACTATAGGATATGTGGAGAGGGCCCCAAGTCTATCCTGTAAATGGGCATGCCACCAGGGCACAGCTCACTGTCAGAGCTGGTAGAGCTTGTGGAACTGTGTCCTGGACCACCCCCCCCAGCATGAATGGTGCCAAAGAGGAGGGTCAATGCTGTAGAAAACACAGAGGCAGCAGCACAAAGCTGTTGTGGGGGTTTTTGGTTGCTTCAGTTTATCAGGTGTATTCATGGAGTCTGGATATGGTATGTTCTGGCTACCTTAACTTTGCTGGGACATATCTTTGCCATGTCTTGCAGACGTGAAAAATGCAAGAAAAGATTAATCCATACAGTTGTAACTTGAAGAAAATCCATGTTGTGAAGACTTGCAGTGATACTCCCAGCCTATGGCTCTTGAGCCATTGGGCTGGACAGCTTAGAAGACTGTAGCAGCGTGGCTCATAAAAACAGGTGACTAAAACTGCTTCCTCATAGATCAGTGGTGATCTCAGCCATCACCATCTGAACAGTGGTGGCTGAGAAAGGTGATAATGTGAAGATTTTTTAATAGCTTGGACTGAATATTGGCCTGTGTGGTGGCTGCAGTCCTTCATGATCGTGAATGGCAGAGAGGAAACATGAATAATAAACTCAGTAAAAGCTGATTTGCAGAGTCCCTGTGCATCTCTGAATAAAAACCATTGTACAGTGGAGGAATGGTTGTCATGAATAGGGAGGAGGGAAAGCAGCATCTTTCTCCTTTCCTGTCACTGATTTGCTGTGAGAACTGGAGAAGATTTTGTTTCGAGGCATATCAGTCCTCCGTCTTAGCCATTTTGTTTATGTTCTTTTGTTGTCAGTGTACATCATCTTTTCCGTATGTCTACAGAGTCCAGCATGATTATTACAGCATTCTGGTTTGAGTTGTTTGTGATGATGTGTGGTGGATGGCCACATGGATGATGGACATATGGATAATGCAGGCTTCTTCAGGTAATTTAGTTCATGTATGTGGAGGGTGTTCCTGGTGAAGCAAGAGCTTCAGTAGGAAAGCCCTGGAGGTAAATCCACTCCAGCAGTTGCAAACAGCAAAACCCCACAGTAACATCTGCAGCAAGCTAGCTCTTCGATCCCGCTGCCAAGAATTTCTTGTTTAAAGTTTTTGAACATTTTCATTTTTTCTTTCTAAAGCTCTTCTAGAGCTCCATGAGCCCAGAGGAGCACTGTGTCGTGATTTCAGATAATAAAAGCAATTTTTAGCTTTTTTTTTTTTTTTTTGTTATTTTAAATCCTCAGAAACTCAGTTGACCTGGGGGGATACTGGAAGAACAAGTATTCAAAAGCACTCTTGACATGGCTCTGTATAACAGCTGTAATGTGTCCCACATTTTGCCCTGCAAGGCTTTATTTCAAGTCATTCGCAGTCATGGGAACTCTTATGTTTATCCAGCGAGGACTGTATCATTTATACTGGTCTCCATTTCAAAGCTTTTGAGCAGACAGTGCTGTTTTCCTCATAAGGGAGGCAATCATGCCTTTTGTGTTAGAGGAAGGGATGGCTGAGTCTGGCTCCTGGTGAATGTAGATGAGGACTTCCCACCATCTGCACTTCTTCAGGACCTAAGCCAGTTCTGATGGACCCAGTGGGTGACTTCTGCTGACTTCCAAAGGTAGGTGGATGCACTCCTTGCATTGCTGTTCCTTTACACTATTCTACTGGTAGGAAAAAAGCTTTGGTTTTATGTATTTTTTGTATTGCATTAGATGCAGCCATTCACATATTCTGAAAGACATGAGAGAAATAACTTGAAAATGATTATAACAAGTAGGAGTATAACAGATATTTACAGATTTTTCTTTAATCTGTTCTTGTTTAGATTTCTACTCATTCAGATCTTAGCAAGTGACAACTTCGAGACAAATGGACAAAACAGATATTGTGTAATACTTCGATTGTTTTTCTTGTGGGAGGAAAGTACATGTGTTCACATTTACTTCAGCATCATTCTCTTTAACCAGCATAGCGTTTATTCAATTGTCATAAAAATCAGTTCTTTTCAGTAATTTTATCATGCTTACTTTAGATGCTTCTGTGAGTTATAAACAGGGAAAGATATTTAATGAAACATTTATATAACAACTTACTGGTTTAATTTTGTGTGTGGTGGCTGGGAATGTAAGCAGATCCATTCATGGATGTTGGTAGCTGGGCACATTCCCATTCTCTGGGGCATCTTAAGGGTTTTTACTTGTGAGAGTGGGACTTTCTTTCTCCCCAGTGTGGTGTCACAGGGCAAATCTTTCAGTGGAACTGCTGCTCTAGGTTGTATCTATTGGCTCAAACTAAAGAAAAATCAAATACAAATTCAAAGAAAAAGGCTTTTTTTTTTTTTCCTAAATTTGACCTTCTCTCTGCTCATGTGACCAGTAATAACAGAGTCTTTCTGTGCCTCACCTCTCTTTTCCTCTGCAACCCCTTTAACCCTGTGCTCAGTGGTGTCAGGGTCCTAGATTGTGAGTTCTCTAGGAAGCCATGCTTTGATTTATGTGCTTTGGCACAGTTTGGCCTCAAATTGTGGTTTAAGAATTTTGATAGTTCATGTTTGCCATCAAATTCTATTAGAAAATGAAAATGAGTGATGGAGAAGCAAAGAGTAAAGGAAGACTCATCTCCCCCAGCCCAGATGTGTTGGACAAGAATTGTTTGGTGTACTTTTTTGGTACACTTTGAGTCATGTCATCCTTGTCATGTCCTGAAGTGATTGCCTAAAATACAGCAAAGGAGGTACTGTTTTGAGATCTAAGTGAGTAGGTCTTAGAGAGTAATTTAACTTAAAATTTTACCCGAGTGTTAGGTACCTGTGCTCCCTGAGTGGCTATGGAGAGCAAGACATCCGCAGAAAGCACCAGATCCTGTCTTACAGAAATTGTCTGGGGTGGCTTTTCTTTGTTCCAGTTCCCTGTCTGTAAAATGGAGCTAACAGTTCCTACCCAAGAGGTTTTGGAGATGAGATTCTGAGGATGCTGTAGTAATGAAAGATTTGTAATATCTGATTTGATCAATAAACCTAGTATCCTTTGCTTATTGCTGTGATTATCCTGTGGTGTTTTCTTAGGTATGTTGGTATTTTGTCAGAAGCTATGGGCTTTACTGACTTTGAAATTCATTGTTTGGCAGATTTTATGAATGCTGCTAGCTTTCCTTGGAGAGAAGAGCTAAACACCTTCACTGGGATTTGGTTGATGGTGTTATTGTAGTGTCCACTTCCCCTAGGAGGTTGGAAAGAATTAAAGTCTACTTCGTAAGGTGATTAGTTTCTTGCCTCTTCCCCACAGAATAAAAAATAGGTGAAGCTAGTCATGATGCTAGTGACAGAGCTGAAGGTGTTCTGTCACCATACATAAGCCATCAGCAGAGCCTGGTCTGTGAAGTCCTTCTGGCACAGGTTCCTCAGTCGCCGTGCAAGCAAGGACAGCACTTGGAGAGCAGAGATTTTCTCAGGACCCATGGATGTTGTCTTGGTGTCTGCCATGGAGAGAAGCTGTCAACACCAAATAGCCTCATTTGCTGTGCAGCCAGCTCCTCTGTGTCTTTGCAGGGAGTTTCTACATGTTTTTCACCCATGTTCAGACTCTTTTGAAGGTGCTCTCAAGTATGATATGGTCAATGTAATGTAAGAGCCCTTCAGAGAATGGCATTTATCCTTCTGTATCTTCCTTTGACATCTTTGAAAGCTTTTTGCTCTCCAATTGCAATGGTGGAAGGCTATTTGCTGAGTCCAGGAGGATCCTTTCAGCAGGCTGAAATGGCATAAGCAGTTTACTGGGAGGACTGGGCTAACGATGCGAAATCAGCCTGGCATAGCAGCAGTGCCAGCATTTAACTAGTTTATCTCCCAAGCATGGTTTGCTGCATGCCTGCGAGTGGGAAAGGGAAGCTGAGCAGGGCAAAGGAAGCACATACATGACTGTTGAGAGACGTGTGATGGCTCACAGTGACTTAAGTGCTCATGCAATAGCACTGTTGACGTTGTTTCTTGGTGCTGCAAGACGCACTGTTTGTTTCCCCCAAAGCAGGTGATCACAGATGCAAGGTGCTGGCCCAGACAGAGACCCAGCTCCTCCTAAAGCTTATGCCTGCCTTTGGAGGACCCATCAGAAGCCCCACCAGCCATGAACCTTCCTGCCACAAGCCCAGGAAAGTCTCTAGGATGTGGCATCTTTGCTCTGAGTTGAGAGGGTAGCATCTGAAAAGAAAGGGCTCCTGAAGGTGGCTTGTCCCAGCTTAGTTTTGGAAGGGCACCAAGACAGACAAGTGGAAAGTAGGAATTATGTGTGATGACAGCACTCTGAGCACTGCATCTGTTCACAGCACTGACCATTTTCTTGTGTGCAAATTTGAATATGTAAAAGTTTAAAAAAAATGAATGAATGCCTGCTGTTGGCAAACAGGTGCAATCCAGTAATAATTTAAATGCACCACTTTTATTGCTGGAAGAGAATGCTCTGGAAATAAAAATGCCATCAGGTACAATATAATCAAATGCTTACATTGTGTACGTTATCAAGTGATGACAGCAGAAAGGACAGAATCATTTTTTGCAGTGGACATTGTTGCATGTTGGGTTTGCATTTTATATGCTCCAGTTTTACTTTGGTGCTACATAAAATATTGTTTCTAATATAAACTCCTTTCCAAATGCATTGATTTCCAAGTACTTGTAAAGCCTCTTAAACATCAAAATTATTTCATGGTAACCTGGTTGGCATAGCAGTAGGCTGTATTCTGAGGCTCTGAATTTTTCTTTCGATTTGAGTTTTAGTTTGTATGTCATTTCTACTCAGTAATAAATTCTAAACAGCTAATGATATCATGCTGAAGGGGGACATTCTTTGGGGATTATATATGAAAAGCAGTAGAGCTGATTAGTAAGAAATATGAGGCTGGGTTATGATCTCAGGTGCATCATTGCAAATCTGGAGTGTATTGGTGGGGTATAAATTACTTTACAGGTTTTCCATTGGTGGGAGAGTTGCAAACTAGGTCCGCTTTGATTTGGTTTTAGGTGTTATTTGCAGTTGAAGATGGGAAAAAATAAGCTTTCATGCTTTAGGTAATTTGGCAGCTCAGAAAAAAATGCCATCTCTATTCTGTCTAAATATGTGCCTGATTAAATATTAATATATAAATATTATATAAATAATGAAATAAAAGGTTTTTGCAAAAGAAAGGAATGAAATGTTCTCCATCAGAAATAGAACTAGAATTAATGAGCTTAAAGCTCATGGAGATTTAGGAAAGTAATTGTGAGAAACTTTTTATGAGGTAGGGTAGCTAATCCCTGCAGTAATTTGCCAGGATGTTTACAGACTCTGAGTCTGTGAATGGGGGCTTTTTGTCTGGATGGGCAAAGCCCTTCAATGTGTGGAGATGGGCAGGAAGGAGGCCAGGGACCAGCATCCCTATTTTACTTTGGAGATGTTCACAGTGTAGTCTAACTCCAGAGAAACACGCCTTGTGGTACCTGGGGCCATGACAACAGCTCATTACTCAGGAAGATTTTTGCACTCCAAGTTTTTCATTGGTATTGCTGGGCAGAGCCACGTGAGTTAATGTTATTGTTTCATGAGTGGGCATCAGGAGGACAAGTAAAACTCCCAGAGAGTGAAACCTAGATTTTCAAATTTTCTTATAAAATTTTCACTATGAAAACTTATGAAAAATTTATAATCAGAAAATCTTCATAGATTGGAAGAGTAACTGAATGGGGGAAATGTCTTTATTTTTAAATAATCACTAAAATCTATTTTTAGGCAAGTTGAAAGTATAACAGAAATCAGTGTTTATATTTTGCATTCATATTATTTGCATCAATTATCCTTTTTTTTTTTTTTTTTTTTTTTTTTTTTTTTTTTTAAATTGTAAAATAATTTTTTTTTTTTTTTTTTTTTTAATTTTTTTTTAATAATTTTTCATTTTTTTTTTTTTTTTTTTTTTTTTTTTTTTCTCTTACATTCTGATTAAAGATTTGAGTAGAAGAAGTTGATTAGTATTCAGGGCAAGTGTTGTGTAACACAATACATTCCCCCACTGTCAGGCTTATTACTTTCTGAGCAACTTCCTTCTCTGTAGATAGGCTTTGTTTTCGATTTAGACTGTTTGAGATGGGAGAGAGGGAAAGCTAAAACAAGGCTAGAACTAGCCCTTGCTACTTTCATGTTTCTGGGCCAATTTTCATGTCTTTTTGGAGCATAGGAATCAATAAATAACCCTAACAACTTTAAAACTTAAAAATAGGTGCTGCTCCTATTTATCTTTATAATTTTGGTTTGTCTTCTGAAGTTGCTTTTGCCATCCTGGTGTGTTGTGCTGGAGGAATTCCTCATCCCTGGGTTACAGATTTTCCCAGGGTTGGTCTCATATGCAGAGATCCATGCTGCCTACCTGAGTGTAAAGACTCAGTCTGCCCTATGATGATGTATATTTAGGCAGTCCAGATACTCTGACAACTGCCCTTGTGTTTAACCTCTGGGTGGAATTCCCAGCTCCTTGGTTCTTAGTCTAGAAATTTTCCAGATTTTTTTTTCCCAGAAAACTCTCTTAGTGCTTTTATATAAAACTATGGTCAAAATCTCTTCTGTAAAATCCTCAGTGGAAAGCTGATAGAGAATGATTTCAGCACAGTGCATAAGCAGTCATGGCTTTCTATGTAATTTATCTGAATAGAGCAAGGAAGGAAAAATGGATGAAAATAATGAATAGCTTGATGAGGAAAGCAAAATACTAGGAGCTTTTTGGCATTTAGCGAAGTCAAAGGCAATGTGTGTATAGTGACCTGGAGAGGTAATGAATATGCAAACACTGGCAACATGGAAAGTTGTAAATGAGAATGAGATAATTTTTTTTTTCATATTTAATATTAAAACTGTAGTCACTGAGAGAATCTCCTGAGATATATCTTTTTCTTGTAGAAATTCCAAAAGACTGCATAGCAGCAAGTATCCCAGAACCTGAAGCATAAACAAGGATGATATTGGGAAAAATCGAATTATTCATAGAGGTTTCTTTTAAACAATTTTTCATGTAGAAGATAGTCTTACACCACAGAGCTGTTCACAGCACTGTCTGAGGGCAAGACCAAAGACAGTCTTCTAGACAAAACATTTTTTGGTTTTTTTAAGAAGTGAGATTGAGAAGAGGAATATAATTGCATGTGAATGTTGCATAGCTAAGTTTTTAAAAGAAGAATCAGAGTAGGGTGTCTTTGAATGCTCTGCTTCTGGAGATAGCGTGCAGGAACTGAGTAGTCAAATTGATAGTCCTGGGAGAAAGGATTAAATCCATCAATATTTCTTTGAGGCTTGTTCACAGAAGCTTGCTCTCTCTTAACTATGGTAGATTTTTGCTGATACTGGCATTTATCAGTACTTCCAGCAGTTTCAAGGTAGCTCCGTGAAGTTAGGCTGTCCCCTTGAAACTCAGGAGAGGAAAGGTTACCATGAAACAGACAGCATCTATGTTCCATTAAAAACCTTCAGTTCACAAAAATGGTAAGTTGAAATGAGGTGGAGTTCAGGTTTCATTCATGCTGATGCAAGGAGAAGATTGTGTCCCTCCAGAGCACTTTGAATGTTCTTATCTTAAATGCTACCAAGCTGGGCAGGAAGCCTCCAGTGTAAATGTAAACCTCTGAAAGATCATATATATGCATCTTTCCGCTCTTAATATCAAGTAAGACCAGCAACTTGCTGTGATGTTTCACCCTGCTTCTTCCCAACATGGTCTTTAGGATTGGATAAACAATTGAAGTGATCCTAGCCTGTTATCTTTAATCATGTTGAGTTTAAAATTCATTCCAGGCTTCCACTGAGCCTGGAAGACCTCAACTTTGTGCCTAGGCACTGACAAACAACCAGGTCATCAGGACTTGGTCTTTCAGTTCTTGGAGGTGCTAATCATGGGAGTTGCCACCACCTTCCTCCTTGCTTCTGTCACCTTTTCGTTAGGCTATTTGCAGGGTTGTATTGTCCAAGTGTGAAATGCTGCCTGTGAGTGTACCCAGTTACTTGTGGGTTTTACCACTTTAGTCCTTAGCATCTGACTGCCTAAGCTGGAAATTCTCAACCAAAGTGTTCTGCTAGAGCTTAAAGCACACACCCGTTAGCCAACTGTTTTATTTTTCTACTTACTCACATTACAAGCCTTTTTGAAGAAAGCCATTGATTTTATTCCCAGATACCTTGAATGCTCTTTCTGTATTTTGAATACAAAAGCTCGATATGAAAGAGTCCACACTGGAGTGAGTTTTATTTATTTTATGTTTATTATTTACAGCTTCATTAAGAGAGCAAAATGCCTCCCATCTGTAATGAATTAGTGGAAAAAGAAGACAAAAGGACTTCATAATATGCTCCGATATCCACAGAAACCATATTTTGAAGACATATTTTGGACATACCTATTTCTGATTTTGTGCTTGAATTACTTTGGCATGGCCATTATTTTGTGCATCCGCAATTGTACTCACGTTTTCTTTATAAAGGAAGTTTTATATGTCAAAAGAGCAAAACAAAATAAGTTCTGACTGGGAAAAACATCCTACTTAATATAATATCATCAACGTTGAGTGAGTTTATTTGAAGCCATTTTCTTATTCACTGGTATGTATCTTTAAAATACAAAAACCTCATTTCCTAGCGGTGAACATGGAGATGGCTCCTATGATTTTGGTGTTTTATTCATTCAAGCCAGAAGGGGATTTGGTCCCACAGATCAACAGTAGAATTAATATTTGCCTTGGAGAACACTAATTTGAATCCTTGATGGATTTCTGACTTGGATGTTAATTAGTCCAGGTGTAATGAGATCTGTGAATCTCTCTAAATTATTACCTGGTTTGCTAATTTCTGATCTTGTGAACTTGGATGTGGCCGCCCATTTGCTGTCAGATCTATATTTTATCAGACTGACATAGAACCAGTAACAAAATCATCCTGATCTTCTCTTATCTGTGTTCCCTCTCACCAAGTCATGTCAGTTATGAGATTAAAATTTTTAGAAAGATCTGGATTAGATTTAGATTCAATATTAGGAAGAAATTATTCCCTGTGAGGGTGGTGAGGCAGTGGCTCAGGTTGCCCTGAGAAACTGTAGCAGCATCATCCCTGGCAGTGTTCAAGGCCAGGTTGGATGGGGCTTTGAGCAACCTGGTCTAATGGAAAGTGTCTTTGCCCATGGCAGGGGGGTTGGAACTGGATATTCTTTAAAGGTCCCTTTCAACCCAAACCATACCACGACCCTATGATTCTATCATTGTTAACCTTTGCAGTGATTCTTATGTGTACACCTAGTAATTACTGAACCAGACAGAGCTATGAGCCTATGACCCTTCAATACTAATATTCGTTGTAGCATCATTTTGAGGCACTTGATCTAACCCATGAGAGTTTGACCCTGAATCAAAACCTCAGTGTGCTGCAGTGTGAAGGCAGCATCTAGACTGGTGATAGAGAAAAAGCAAACTAGAATAATGTTAATGTTAAATGATCTACAGAAACGAATGAGAAACATCTTCCATGGGTTGTGCCATTTGTGCCATGTTGGATACTCACACAGACAGATCTGTACCTATCTCACTAATCAACCAATCACACTCCTTCACAGTAGCTCATTCATCGTTGTTGTTGAAAATTGGTAATTAGCAGCTTATTCCTCTTAGACATATTATGCAGGATGATTGCTATGACCCATCTCAAAACTTTGAGCGCCTTGGAATATTGCTTAATCTGGGACCAGTACTTCATAAAGCCTCCTTGAAAAGAAGTTTTGATAGTTGCATTTCTTTTTCCTTCTGTGAAAGGAGGAAATCAGCTGTTTATAGCTGCTCTTAAGGGCAGCCTTGATTTTCTTTTCAAATCAAGAAGGGTTTCTGAGAAAAAAATTTTCCATGTCTGATATATAATCAGCACCCGTCAGACTGAAATTCAACAATATATGCTCACTGATTGCTTCTAGCTAAAAAATGCACCCAGTTCCCACCTACCTCAGTTAGTTCTGTGTGCTGACATGTGTGTGTTGTTATCACACATATGTATGTATTTTAATATCATCTCTATCACTTGGTGTTCCCAAGTCCATTGTTACATGCACTCTGATGGGTGCTGCGCTTTGCATCACAGTCCAGGATGAGCATGGTTGAGATGCTGAGCACATATGGAAAGGTTGAGGCTATGGGTTTGAAGGTACAGCTTAACCTTGCTGGAAGAGGCTTGTTCTGTGGGGAGGAGAGTGCACTCGCTGCTTTGTGATGCAGTTGCTGTGAGGAGGCATGTGGTCTTCTGAGGCCAGCATCTACTTTGCTTGAATTGTGGGGATGCAAGACATCTTCATCCATCTCCTGATTAATCTGTGGAAGTATTCGGAATTTCAGGGGACCAAAGACAGTATTTCCCCATTAGTCACAGCTACATTAGGATTTTTCCACATCTTGTTGATGTTGTTATCTTTGTTAGAGGGAGTAAAGTTGTGGCCTGATCGACCTTTTAAAGTCTGGTATGCAACTTTTAGTGGCTTATTTGTAATTATGGAGAATTAAAAAGCTCAACCATGGACATATTAAGACAGTTGGTGGTACAGAATATGAAGACTTTTATCTGTTTTGCCATAACCATTGCAGAAGCTTCATTGGGCACCAGAGAATCCAAACAGAAAAAGGAGAAAATGCAAGAGAAGCATGGTTCATTGCTTCTGCTTTTCATCCAATGATTTGCTTTATCGAGGCATTATTTTTAGGCTGATGTTGAATTCTCATGTGGTGTGGCTGAACTTAGCCCTTCTACTTTAATGCAAATGTGCCTCCATGTTTCTATCATGTAGTCTCAGATAATCGTGTCTGAATTGGAATTCTTCTGAATTTTAATTGTGAAGATTTTGGGTAGGCTGGCTGCCAATTCAGTAATGGGACTTAAAATATAGTTGGAAGGGATTTGCACCACAACTGAGTCTATGGCTGGTTTAAGATGTCTTTGGCTTATGTGCAAGTGTTTTATAGGGAAGCTAGGCAGAGTAAATTGTGCCAGAGGTTCAGAAGTGCCTGTATGAGGAAAGATAGTCTGGTGTCCATTCTGGAGTTTGGCCTTGTATGGGACTCAAAGGGTCTTCATTTTTGCACATACCAGACCAGTGAAAGAAGCATCCAGATAACAATGGGAAGGTAGAGCTCAAAATCATCTAAATATGTCCAAAACTAAGTCAATACTTGGAAGTGGTCTTCAGTATTGAATGGCACTGTCTCAGGAAAAAAAAAATAGGATGAGTAATATCAATAAGAATGTGAAAGGAGGAATTACCAGGGTAAGACTCATGAAGCTTTACTTTCAGAGTTGAATTTTGCTTGAACGAGGCATTCGGGTTGTCCACATTTCTATAGGAGCTGATTCATGCTGGTCCTGCAGCAACATCTCCTAACTGGTGTTTGAATGAGATGCAGAAAATGGCAAATGTAGTCCCTGTATTAGAGATGAAGCAAAATGAATCTAATCCAAGCAAGTAGAAGCCTGGCTTCAGGTTTCTGTAAAACTTTGGAAGGAAATGGCAAGTTGACTGAAGAAGTAGTGTATTCACTGTAACTACAGTTTGGCAAAGGCCAATGATAATTCATCATTTTAGATTGATAAATGAATTTTGAGGCAAGGGAAATGTGGAATATGCATTTGTGTTAACTCTGTAGAATTCTAGTTTACATATCTTGGTAGAAACAGTGAGTGGAGGTATGTTTAAGAAGTGACTAAAAGGTCTGGGTCAGAGATAAGCAGCAACAAAGATAGCTTTTGAAAGAGAAGTATTACTCTGAAGGGAGGAGTTCCTAAATAAGCAGTCCTTGGGGACAGCAATGTTTAAAGTCTTGATGATTATGGTAACGTCTTGAAGGAACAAAAGATGGGCAAGTTTGTATGGATGCTGTGCAGTAAGGGCCACATCCCTCAGGGCAGTTCTGTCTACTCACCAAAGCTGTGAGTGGCCAGAAGCAATTTATCTGTGCTATTCTTGCACTTTGTCCAGACTTTTACTTCTGATTCTCAAAAGTAAAATTAGTCAAAACCCAGCAGCAGACACATGCTGAACCTGCATCATTCTGCTTTAACAGAAATCTGCCTGGGAAGTATTGCTCATGCAGAGAAAAATAGAGTTATCATATAGAAAGGACCATGGTGATTTCAGAAATGCAGACATTAAAAGGAAAGTTGCTGTTCTTGGAGACCAAGGCAAAAGTATTGCTTACATGGGTTGTTTGTTTGTGTTTGGAATGGATGTGGGGAAGTGTCTGCCTGGTCACAGAATCTATGTCTGGGGATCACTGAGGTATTGCTGGCTTGAGAAACCTGATCCTGGAATGTGCCAGCAGTATCCCTCTGAGCCTCTCTGTAAGGCAGCACTGAGATTTCCTCTGTGCATTTGAGTGTATGTTTGTGAAGACGAAACAAAACGGAACATGTGCAAAGCAGGATTTGATGTTACTGGAGGAAACATAATTTGCCATATTTCTTCTTCTGGAGATAAAAGTTGGAGATCAAACTGCACTCTGAATGTAAACCATGTGGCTGACAGAGTACAAGTAAAAGTCAACATTGATGCGGAATACATAGGTACACAGTGGCATAAATACATGCAGATTTTTAATCATGGTAACAGTGAGACTTATTAGGCAGTTTGTAGCCTACTTGACTATAATAGCTGGGCACTAGCGCTGTCACAAAGGTTATTCTTCCAGTATTGCATTCCTGTGACCCTGTGGGCAGGCCTATTTTAGAGGAGAAGCATGTGAAACAGTTGTAAACAAGACAAGTTGATTCGTTCAGAAATGCTGCAAGAAACTGTTTTTTTTCTAAAGAAATTATCAGAAATACCAAAGACATGGTTCTACCCTGACTGTGCAACATGTCTGCAAGGTACAAAATGTATTTACAATGCTGATTCCTTTCTGCAAACCTGTTATGCTTCTAGTTCTAGTTGTGGAGAATCAAACATTGTGGACTAACCTAATAAGTTTATTAGTAAGTGGGTTTTGTATCATTTAAGTAAGATAAAGTTGTTTGATAAAAGTCCGCTCTAATCTTACCATGGAGAAAGGTTATACTTCCCAGAGGTTTTGAGAAAAGTATCCCAAGGCGCATGTTATGATTCAGGTGATGAGAGAGAATTCACTGAAATTATGCAGTATATAATCTTTCAAAATGAGATAATGCATATCAGCTGGGTTTAATGGTACGGATTGAAATAAGATGTTTTCCCTTTCCAGTTACAAATCATGGAAGATAGTTGGTATCTCTGTAATGGACTTGTGGTTTGGCTGATGCATCTCTAGTGGAAAAGAGAGGTAAGATATGTGGAGTAGAATGGTGGGAAAAGCGAAGAAAATACAGGTCATTCAGGAAGAATGTGCCACTGTATTTTTAATATCAATGAGGTAGAAGATACCCAGCAATAACACCAACTATTCAGAGCTCCAAAATACATCCAATACAAGCCCTGGCAGAGTTCAAAAAGGAAATGAAAATAGAGAAAAACGTATTTCTTCAATAACCTTGAAAATTCAATTTTGAAGATAAAACAGAGCTTGATAAAATCGATTGAGAGGGTAGATGAACTAGAATAGTAGAGGAAACATCTGGAAGAAAAAGAATAGCAATATATAGGTTTACTGAAAACAAAAGGCAATTATGTGGAAAATGGGGGAGACACAAACTTAGAAGAAATAATATAAAATTTCATGGAATCCTGTGGGAAGAGGAAAACAAACGCTGGATTTTATTCCCTTCTGCATAAAACTGCTGGACACAGAAGACAAATCTGGCTGCCAGAAAAAAAGCCCCAGAAACAGAAGCTGTATTATTTATTTATCTATTTAGCTATCTTATCTTTTTATATATTTATTTGTTTGAATTTGTATGTGAATACAAATCCAGGCTCAAGTTTCCAAGCACAGCCTGTTTCATTTGAAAGGCAGCGTCTTATTAGCAGTCTTCCAAATGGGGATTAAATTATTCACGGTGATCAGCACTAGAAAAATACAAATGAACTCAAAAATAGGTTCTCTACTGTCTTATTATGGCAGATCTACTCTCACAGTGGTTTCATTTCAGAGCAAGTCTCTGGTTTAATGAGGCATTTGGCCTCAGCCACACTTAAGATGCATAATATTGTGTGCTTATTTCTTTTTAGGAGCTTGTAACTCTTTCTTTACCCCGGGCTCAGGTTTAGGGCTCATTGCTCATGTGAGGCTGATTCTGCGGTTGCTGGCAGGTTCTGCTGCTTCCTGCCTTGTGTGCTTGGGTTTGGGCGGTACTGCTCTGCTTCAGTAGTGTTCCAACAGCGGTATGTATCCCCCCTCAAAAGAGTGTTAAACACAGTGGTGTGAGATGAAACTGTTTTGGGGAGATGACTTGTACCTCCAGGCTGCACTGTTGGAATATTTGCATTTAAATGGCATTGTTGTTTCTACTGGTTGTCATAGCTCAGTATCCCTGAGGGAGGCAGGAATCTTCTTTCCTCCCATGTTGTAATGCCTGTTTGCTGTCCAGGCTGGAGGCAACTCAAAGAAGGGCATGTCTGAATGATGCAGCATCCAGCAAACACTGTGGTCTTGATTTTGTGCAAGGGCATTTTTCATCAAAAGGAACAACTGAACAAACTCAACGAGCTCATCCCATCATCACCAAAACAGAACACAAAATTCTCATAGTGAATTCTTTCCAGTGTTTGCACATGAGCAAAAGTAAGGTGGAAGAAAATGGGCGCAGTGGGTGACGGAGACAAAGGATGCTCTCATCTCCCACAGGAGGGAAGGGTAAGCTGTTGTGAGACTGATTGCTGATAACAGCTCTGCCTCCTTCAAGGAGCAGACTAAGGCCAAGTTTTTTAAAAATAAATGCAGAATTGTTCCAAGTCCATTTTTCAATCTCAGTCTTCAAATTGAGTGCTCAGCAGGCACTGACATACGGAAATCAAGATTTATTCAGCTCAGTTTCTCTATTTCTGCACCTCATTCTCTCAGGTCTGATAGACCCAGGCTTGTGTGTGAGGGGCTGAAGATGGTCGTACCAGATCCATTCAGAGAGTTTGTGAGCTGTGTCCCCTGTCCAGGACGTCTCTCTTTCCTCTGCAGCAGCTGTTTTGTCTCATTGCTGTCTCCAGTGTCATTTGCAGCATCCATCGCTGGGCTCTCTCTCAGTTTTTCTTCCTTTGAGATAGTTTGCTGTTGTTTGAATCCTCCCAAAGGAGGTTTGTTGGTTTTTTTTTTTTTTTTTTTTTTGGGGGGGGGGGTGGTTTTTTACTGGT
>JAOEHY010014194.1:0-10144 GCA_025447955.1 Psilopsiagon aurifrons | reverse complement strand
CCTCCCCTCTCATGGCTCTGTCTGGTGCCTGCACTGACCACCGCCGGGGCAGACAGAGCAGAGCTCCCAGACCGGGCCCGGGTCACACGGCGAGTGCTCGCCATCCCGCTCGCCTGCCCGAGAGAACTGCCTCGAGCCCGCCCTGTTCACCGCCCTCCTCAAATTGTTGAGCTCTGGGCTCAAACACTCTCATAGTAGAGCTGCTGGATACAAAGATGAGCAGTAAACTGAGAAAATCATGGCATCTGATTTCCTGGCTTGGCTTTTAATTATAAATAAATGCTGAATGAAGGATATGGCTGACACTTGAAGTATAATAACTGATCTTTTGGATTTTCTTTATAAAGGACTGTTGAAAGGGCATTCAGAGCCCCAGGATTACCTCTATCTCTTTTCTGCCAGGGCATAATCAAAATCTGTTAAAATGATGGGAATATCTTCTCTGTTAAAATTCATTCAGGTCATAAATTGTCCTATTCAATTCTGCATAATGGCTGTGTTTGTAATTTGTAAAGAGTCTACGAAGTTTTGACCAGTATCTTGTACTGTACCTTTAGAAACCTGGGTTCTGCAAGTCACCTTTAACAACACAGTATCTTCCCCATTGCATCCAAACATTGCAGTGTATTTGATGGTTTCTTCTTTTAAGTCTGCAGACCATTATTCATTCTGTTATTCCCACTAACTTGCTTTTATCAGTGTGATTAATAAAGCTTCCTGCAAGGGAAATCAAATTTAAAAAATTAAAGACTGCTGTTCTTTTGTAGTAGTGGTTTCCAAAGCATCTCCAATAGGAAAGATTAAAAATTAGCTGTTTGTATAGCATTAGCATAGGATGGAGGGGGGAAGTCATATACCTTATTAAAAACAGCTCTGTTAAAATGGAATCTTCTTGTTGCTCTTTTCCTCAGCCGGAATGGGGAGCTTGTATTGTGGCTTCTGTGTTTTTTGTGTAGCCTTCAGGGCTTTTTCTATGCAAAATGTCATTAAATTGGTATTTTAAAATGGTCTGGTTTTAAAGGGAATTTGGTGATGTCTAAGTTGCATTATTGTAGTGGTTGAGCTATTGTTTAGTGATATGATTGAATAATCTCTCATTTTCTTCCTTATTTTAGCAGCTGAAGGTTCCAAAATACAAGACAAGAAAGGCGCTTCAGGACAAAGCAACACCGGAACTAAACCAGGTACAACATTCCACATGCTTCATTTTATAATGCTGTCCTCCTCAGTGGTGTATGGAAATCAGCTGTTGTCTTGGGAACTTTTAAAATGCTTGATGCTCTTATACCTCTCTTACAGTTTCAGTCAAAACTGGTATCATTGACTGTATTCACTTAGGCTGGAATTTCTGATTTTTTGCAAAGGAGCAAGACTGGAAAAAAAATGCCCAACTTTTAGTACAGTTTAGGAATGAGGGTTGGGAAGAGAGATGAGGCAAGAGAAGCCACTATACCTGTGTCTGTGCTTGCATGAAGATTATCTGTTGTAGGCAAAGATCTTCATCTTTTATAGAAATGCGCTTCTGTTGAGACGTTTCTTCATTTACCACAAAGCATGCCATATTCTGTAATATACTCTATGCAGTAGGCAGATGTTTGTCATTGCTTCACCATGCCTGATTAGTACACTGTGTGGATTTAATTTACTATTCACTTACACAATTGAAAGTCTACATAGTAAAATGTTTAATGTAGTCCTTAATGCTTAATGTAGCATTAAATTAGATAGATTAGATGTCTAAATTCTGCCTGTATTGTAATTCAGATATGCAAGTTTAAAATACGCAGTTAATAATTGTCTTGTTTAGGTGCCTGAAATAGCATAGGTACTTGTGTTGCTGAGTATGACGCACGCTGTAAGTACTCCTTTCTCTACTCTTTGACAGCTTGGCAGCTCTGTGGCTGTTCTGTGTTGACTGACTCCTCTCTGTCCCCAAACTGGGTATTTCAGCCCATGTCCCCAGAGGAAAGCAAACCCAGTGCTGTCTGTGTTCAGATCTCATCTCTGTCAGGCAATGCTGGGTCCAGCACAAAGCCCCATATTCACAGCTGTTCTCAATAAGAAAGGCAAGGGGGGGGGGGGGGAAGAAAAGAGAATAAAGGTAACATTACCCACTTCCATGGCAAGCCAGAACTCTTGGTGATGGACAGTGTTCAGCATCCGCTATATCCTGCAGTAGTTTAATCCCAGTTTTCAGTGCTCAGGACAGTGTCCTACCTGCTTCTGTGCTCCCTCCTTCTCTGCTGATGTGCAGAAAGGAATACAGAATTCGTTGGGTTGGAGAGAGGGAGGGCACAGGCATGTGTGCAGGGTTTAGCTCTACACCCAGCTGGTGAGAATCTCTGTTGGAGAGAATGCTTCTCAGAGATGGTGGTTTATTGTTTGGTTGGTTGGGGTTTGTTGTTTTTCTTTAGACTGCACATGAATTTCATGTCAAATGGTTTTGGTTAAAAACCAAACCAAAAAGTCTGCAGCAGGAGGCACAACTGTCACTATAAACAACATCATTATTGTCTGGAAAGTGTCTACAGGCTGAACAATATTACGAGTCCAAGGCAACTCTGAATATATGCATGGCAGTGCAAAGGGAGCTGGACAAACGAAAGACAGCGTGCGATCCAAGCAATGCATCTTTTCAAATAACCCTGGCTTTCCTTTCTTTTTCCCCGCACCACCCCTGTGAACTAATGTATAAACTAGCTGTTGTTTTCCACTTGATATCCCTTTTAATTTCTTCAGTGTAAGAAATTGGCTCCCTAGGGGTTGAGGGCAGAAGGGCATTTGTGAAAAGAGATTGAGAGGATTATAGATGGAAAAGAATAGTAGTGGTCTGACTTTTGAAGTCATACTGTGTGCAGATGGTAGGTGCCTGAGCCACAGAAACTGGCCATATGTAGGAAGTACCTACATCAGTTACTAATTTAGCAAAATTACAACCTAATTTCTTGAAACATCAACTGTGAGTTCATTGAGTACTAATTATATAGACATTTTAAAAATTTGCATATTCCTGTTTTTGTTTTTTTTTTTTATTTTTTTTTTTTTTTTTTTTAGTATAATAAGGGACAAAAAAATGACTGGTATTTCAGTGCTGAATTTCTGCAAAATACCGTTCATGGCCTCTAAGCTCTTTTTAATGAACTGGTAATTTTTTTTACATAATTTTGGACTCACAGTAAGTGGTGTAAGTTTATGGAAAAATGCAGGTTTAATTTCCAGAAGTAGGTACAAAATTAATTTCCCTTCTGTAGAACTAATATGGTTTATTTAATCTCCAAACATAATAGGCATAAAATTAAACATTTGTATGTTATGCTCAGCAAGCTATTTCACTACAGTGACATGAGTTCACATGCATTGCATGATAACCAAACTGAAACTTCTACAGTAGCATGTGGGTCTTTCTGAAGTGTTCTCTGTAAGGCTTTGTATATGCCCAGTTATCAATTATTTCTATGAAAATTGAAGAATTCTTGCAGGTTTTGTTGCAAATGATGTGTTGTGACTTATAGCTGTTGCCCAATGTCAAACATGAGCAAGATAAGAGTACAGAGTACCTCGTGTGTCTGTCCTTGTATTCCTACAGAATAAGAAGAAATACCAGTCCCCAGGTATTTGACTGGTGGGTTGTTAATGAGCAGAAACATGAGAAATAAAATTGGGAGCAGGCCTATTGAACTCTTTTGGTTTGCCACAGTTTGAAGTTCTCAAAGTTATGTACTGGAGGAGTCTGTAATCAGGGGGGATTCAGAATGCAGGTGTAGGACACTGGGCTTGTAGCCAAAGGATCATTTTCAAGGCTTAGAAAAGACATTTTAATTAACAGTAAGATTTGTGCCAGTAATGTGTGCTCCAGATCTTAGTAGAGCAAAGGCAATGCTGGTCTGCTACCAAAGTGTTATCCCCATCTTTGTGCTAATATTGGTTTAGCTCTTTGTGATCCCTCAAGTATGCAAAATAGCTTGTTACTGAAGACATCCTCTTACACTCTGCATAACCTGCAAGTTACTGTGAATTCTTTAGGACTGTTCTAACATCCTGGGGTGCTGGGAGAGGACCTGTGTGTGTGTGTGTGCACACTGCCAGGTATGTGATATAGAAAAAAATAATTGGATATCTTCAAATATGGCAGAATACAGAATGGCAGAGGGCAGCTTTAAAAATTTATTTTATTCCTTCCGTTGCTTATAATTAGGAATTCTTAAGGGATACCTTTTCGGTTTGCCTGTCCATGTAACCATCCTGCCCCTTTGAAGAATTGCTGCTTCTCCCCAATAGGGAAATCTCTCCTCTAAAGAAAAAGAAAAAAACAAAAACCCTGGAAGGAGTGCATTTTAAAAGAAGCAGAATTTTATGTTATTCCCCACTGCCTCATCATTCTCTGTCAACTCAATGTTACAGAGTCAATGTTACATTGACTTTGCTGACAGCCCTTGAAGGTAATCCTTGTTTTCTGGGGGAATTCATCTTAGATGTGAATTTTTCCAGTAGCAGTAGTTACTCATGCCACAGAAATTCATGTTTAGTGAATCTTTTGTGCCAACCATAAGAGAGAAGGAATATTATTACCCTTTTGACCTGTGTCTGCATGCTCAAGTGACAGCATGCAAGTCAGCACGCTTCTTGACATCAGCCAAATGTTAATCTACACCATACATCGGACAAACCTATGCAGCGATATGACTAGGCGTAGTTTCATAAATGGCAGCACTATATGCTATTCAACCAGTGTTAAGGGTCTGATCTGTAATTGGATGATGGATTACATTTGCCTTCGCGGGTGACTAGTTCTCTTGTTGCGTCTTTCTTTGGGATTATCATGTTCAAATGTTCTGCTAACTATGCAATGGAGTTTCTCTTTGCCACTCCTACTTTGTATTGCTGTTAACACCATTAATTGGGGCTGTAGTCTCTGACCATTGTTGAAATGATAGTTCTTCACTAATGAGAGTTCAAGACTAAGTAAACTGAACCTAGTCATCTGTGAACTCGTTCATCCTAGAAATCCTGTCATCTTGATGCAGAAGCTTCTGTTGGAGTATGAAATGCGCATTACTGAATTTTGTCTAATTTAAATGACTTCAAAATCTGCCTAGCATATCCTCACTTCAGGAATTTATTTTTGTGGATATCTTTAACTTTGTTTTTATGCCCCATTACGTTGTTTTGCTAGTAACTTTTTTCATAGGTATGTAGTTTCATAGACACACATAGGCTGACTTCACATGTTTTTACAAATTGCTTACTTGTGTATTAGCGCTGAATTGTGACAAGGATCTGTTTTCTTGGTTTTATGTACATTTTCATGGTGACAGTATTCTAGGTAGTTCTTCATCTTAAAATACCTAAAAGCTCAGTTCCCCTCAATATGAGAATAAATCTGGTAATTTATTTATGTCTATAAATATTCTTGATTTTTCTGTGTGTTTTCTTTGTTTACTTGTGTTTTTATTCAAAGCAAACTTTTTAAGTACTGGTGAAAAAAGCTTAAAATTAACAGCTTTCCAGGTTTAAAGGACAGGCTAAAGATAAGCAGGAAATTAGTTTTGGCAGTGTGCTGAGATGAGTAAGTATCTTGGATTTTGTTCCCTTGTTGCCTGGAACAGCTCCACTCTGAGGCTGGAAGCAGGATCATAGCTGATCAGCATTTTGTTGTCTTCCAGAGAACTCAGTCAGCACGCGGAGTTTTTCCAACCAAGACTGAACTTCTACAGCCAAGCCTGGCTCTGGCACAGATTTTTTTTTGTTTTGTTTTTTCATATTATCCTTAGTCTTATTGCTGGGATGCGAGAGGCCAGTTGCAGGTATTTTTAAGGAAATAGCATAGCTAACTTTCAGTCTACAAAGGATAGTTGAGGAAACTGTCATCTTTCTTTATTGGAATTATACCAGTCCATGCATGTCGTAGTGTTTTTGCCAGAGCTTTTAATTCGTACGAATGCAAACATCTATGATCAGTATCTTGCTCTTTTCAGAAGCTCAACTGGAACTCCTACAATGTTTTGTTCCAACCTATTTCACTTGAGTACTGAGCTTCTTCAGGCTTGTGAAATAGGATTTAGTGGGTTTTTGAGGCAATATGGTTAGGAAGAGGGTACTGCATTATAATAGAATTTTCTGTAGAAGCATTTTGGAGAGAGATTATAGGATAATAGATGGTATTTTCAGGTACAGTAGTTTCAGAATGCTCTCAAGCTACCAAAGTGTTATAGGCTTGGAAAGAAACCGAAACTTTTTTTCTGGGTTTTCACAGGCCAATAGCCTTGAAAGGAATTCGGAGTTACAACTTATTTACTTTTTGGGAGCATTTTACGTCTTGATAATTAGAAGGCACTCACATTTTTTTATATTTTTTTTAATAAGATGGATTTATGAAAATAATCTATTTTGAAAGCAGAATAACTAGAGTTGTTTAATGGTCACTTCCTTAAAAACTTGTTTCTGGTACTATTTGATTTTATGCTGTATGCCTAATATTTTCCCCCTCGCTCCATTTGTAGATCATCCAACAATACTCAAGGTTGATGACAGGCAGCGGCTTGCTAGAGAACGGAGAGAAGAACTAGAAAAACAGCTAGGTAAGGCCTATTGTGTTGGGTTTTTTATTGTTTGGGGTTTTTTAATGGACTGTTGTTTGCATGCAGTGTTTTTTCCAGTTTACTTTTAAGAGCCTTCAGCAAACTGATAGTGCTAGATATGCAATAATGTCATTCTAGACACGCTATTATATCTTTTAAGTAGATCTTTTTTAATTCATGCACATCTTGGGATTCATTGTTGCTATACCTGTCACATTCCTATTGCTTTTGTGAATCTGAATGAAAAATTGGCTGATTTCTGAAATAATGCAAGGAAGTGTCATTGTTGTAGATAGAAGTTTGAAGTTTTAGAATATTTTGCAATTAAAATTAGACTAAATACGTTGAATACATCCTACATTGCCATACAATAGAATTGCAGAGCATGTTGCCAATGTATGGTTTGAATATTTCTTTATAAGCTTGTCTTATTACTCAAGGTAAAACCTTTGGGAAGCATCAAAGTTGTGCTCAATATCTTATGTTATCTGCGCATAAGCACATATTAACACTGTTCAAATGAATAGTGAAGGTTAAACAGCAAGTGGCTAGTGATGGGCACTATACTGAGTGTGGTGGTGGAAGAACTATAGAAGTATGTGAAGCAAAATTGATGGCTTTCTGAAAAGAATGTTTGGCTGCAACAACAGTCTGTGGCAATTGGGAGGTAGGGGAGCCAAGTATTTCCCCCTTTTGTTTTTTACACATTCACCCTGATTTCTTTGCATGCTGTGTTGTTCTTATGGCTTGAGAAACAGAGGTTCTTTACTTCCATTTTATAGCTTCTGTAAGTTTATAGAACCATTTCATAACTCCAGCCGGAGTTATATTGCTTTTTTCCAACCTGGAGAACCATGATTTATTGAAAGCATTGATATCCAACACCTTATAACATTGTACTAACCATGCATGAATCACTAAGGTTGTTTTGGAGGAATAAAGGAAAGATTTGATTTTCAGTTGCTCCAGGGGATAACGTGCCCTTAATATTTGCCAAATATCAATCCCTAAAAAGCTGCTCCTGGAGATGAAGCTAATGGTATGTGTAAACTTAGTTCCTTCAAGTTCCACAGCAATTATTGGCTCATTCTGATTAGTTTGTCATAGGTGATGTTTCCATGTCTTGAAATTATTCTCTTTTCAGCTTCAATCCTTGTGTAGTAACAATGCTTTACTCAAGTGCAGAGAGGGATGCTTTCCTTAAGTTTTTCTGAACTCTAATTATTCTAGCTATTGATAAATGAACATCTGTTACTGGAAGGACTTGACTTCTGTTGAGAAATGTCATTTTGTGTGATGTTTTAAAGGCAACATCAAACTGTAGGGGTTTTTTAAGTTGACAGAGAATCCTTCATTCTGAAATGGGAGAGTTCTGTATGTCCCTGTGATGTATGAGTGTATTGTGTATTCTTCAATGAAGAATTATTTTGAGCTAACAAGAAAATTGAAAGCACTGTTGTACTTTCATCTACGTATTTGTCTGCTAACATTATGATTTAGGAGCTGTCTTCTGAGATTTTTTTGTTCCAGTACAGCAAAGCAATGATTTTTGCAATGGCATGCAAGCTTCTTTTTTTTCAGTGTAGAATATAGATAATCAGTCACTCATGTCATGTGAACCGTAGCAAAAAAAATGCCTCAGCTGCCTATCTTAAACATGAAGTTGTATAATGTTGTTACATAAATGTACCTCGCTGAAAATTAGAGTTAGATTTTGTTAATACTGGGGCATAAGCTGTGCAGCAGTAAAGCAATTGAAGGAAGGGTTTTTTTCATTTTTCTTTTTAATTTTTTTAATAGAACTGAGTTGGATTTAAACTTAATTCCTCTCCTTTCGATTCAGGGGATGTGTCAAGTTTAGCAAAGGCTTCTTTTTAAGCAGAAGTTGACAATTTCAGACATACCTCAAATGCAATTATTCTCCCTTTCTCCTCCTAAAAAAAAGGCAGCGTTCAGTTCTATGAGTGTAGAGCAGGCAGTAATCTTTAACAATTTTTGGTACTTTCAGCGGCTTGAACCACGTGAGGTCATGTTATCCATCTTTTAATGAAAATTAAGTTTTTCAGCCCTTCTGTTGAGATCATGTGGACTACCAGTTGAATAACAACTATGTTTATTGGTCAATATTTCTGATGTTATGGGAGGGTTAATTTGAGACCTTTTTCCCCCCTGGCCCCCTTTTTGTTTAGTCTTAAGCTTTGTTTTTTTTCAAGTGCCACTGTGCTAAGATAGATGTGCTTGCACTGTGGTATAATGGGTCAGTATGTGCTCTGTACTCTTGAGGATTTGCTTGCACCTTGCAGTGGTATTCTAGTAGTCTTATTCTACTTACCACACTTGGGTGTCTAGCTCTTTTTAGTGAGAGTTTGGAGAGCAGGAAAGATTAGTGCTGTCATTTTGGTTGTCTGGATAATATAGCATATGTGTAGTGAGACTGTCAATGACTGTGTTTCTTGAGGATCATGCTATACTACCTAATTGAAAAGAATTGAAAAGAATAATTGAAAAAGCTTCTACAAAAAAATTCACTGCAGTATATTCATGTCTAGTTTGGGAATTTTCGCTACAAAATGTAGAAAGCACACAGGGACATGTATGCTGTTTCAGCTAATCACCCCATCCAGAAAGGACAACTTTTTATTTCCTTCTCTGTAGAAAAGGCATTATTTTTGAAATGCCATCCGAGCACTTCCAAAAGGTGAATTCTTTGGGTTTTTTCCTGTGCGATTCATGTTTTCAATAACTAAGAAGTTGTATCAATTTCAGGGTTTTACCTTTTATTCTTAGACTTGCCTTTTCACATGGGAAGAAATAAAGGAATTGCGTATCAGCTATGCTTTAAGTTTCTTATTCCCCTGACCGTTTGGTAATGTGTGTATTACTTGTTCAAATGTGCATTCAGACCTCTAAAGGATTATTAGGGTAATCTTTACTTAATAATGGTTCCAGTGTGTTACTTGCTGTTTAGCAATCATGTTTTCATTTTGTACTGTTTGTGCTAGAACTCCTTCCCACAGTGTCTATGCATGAAGTTAACATCTATCCTTTTAAAATATGAATATCAGATCTCTTTGTATGACACCAGCCCTCTTGGGTTTTGCAAGAGAGGAATCCCAGGAGAGGCAGTGCTAGGTGAGGATGGTAGCTGTCAAACAGGGCTGTACTTGGAGGACAAAGTGAATGGAGCTGTCACAGTTTTCCTCGCTCAGCTTGGCACTATGGCTCCTTTGCACGTGTCAGGCTGAGTGGTTGTGTTTGCACTGGAGCTGCATATCAGAACTGAGTAGTTTGTGAAAGCAAGCATGGTAGATGGCTTGGTCAAACTGGAAAAGTTGAATAAAAGTTACTAGTTGATCAGTAGTGGGGTGTCGTGGTTTAAGCTGTAAATCAGCCACGTGGTTTGTTCACTCACTTCCCCCTCCTAAAAGAGCTGTTGTGGTTTAAGCTGTAAAACAAGCAGTTTTGTTCACTCACTTCCCCCTCCTTCTCCCCCCCCCCCCACTCCAAAAAGGGGGGGAGGGGGAAATGGGGAGAAAAATCAAAAGAATGTAACTCCCACGGGTTGA